>JASCZW010000237.1:0-88292 GCA_034211315.2 Aedes japonicus | reverse complement strand
CAGTTAGATAGAGCCGATTACTCGCGGGCTGTCTCTGAGGTTAATAGAATTACAATTTAATTGGAGATATAAATTTAGCAGCAGTTTATATAACACATTTATTTTATATTCTACTGTCAAAAAACTTAAAACTATTCAATTTTTTGGTTTTCTTTTATTCGAACATTTTTGAAAGAGAAAAAAAACACACGGACACAGAAAAAACTTATACTAAACATACATGTTAAACTAACTAACTAAGGCTAATAATGTTAAAAACATACAGATGAGTTTCCATAAACTCCAGACCTACGTACACAAAATATCCTTGAACCGGTACATTTTATTTATTTATTTATTTATTGTCGTCAATTACAGTAGACCATAATATAGTATTAAATATAATATAATATTATTCATTCTTGTATATGCCTGAAGCCATGAGCCAAAATACTTGTTTTAGTTTGTGCCGAGCATTGTAAAGTCAACACGATTTCGCAGTGTTTTGATTGTAAAGAGTGCCATCACGCGATCTATTGAACTATATATGGTTGCGGCTGTGCGGCGACGGCTGATGGCGAACAGGCTACGACTTCGAGATTGCCGCAACAGGTGCAGCGTTTGACTGACCGGATAAAGAAATTCTGGCGAGTCAATTACGCTGCGAAACGATATCGTTCACAAATGTAGGCAAACGCCCCAGACATTACTCGACGCTTCTTTCAACGTTTGGATGTTTATAAGCATCCCAACGCGCTTCATATGATGGAAGACAGAAGATGATGTCCAACCCAACCTACGAAGAGCATATAATAGAAATTGCTTTTGTACTGATTCTATTCTGTTTTCGTGTGTGGTTAAATGAGGAGACCATACAATGCTGCAATATTCCAGAATAGACCTAACATAAGCTATATATAGTGTTTTAATAGTGTATGGGTCCTGAAAATTATGACGAAAGCGCTTAATAAAGCCCAGCATGTTATTATACCCCGTGAATAATTGTGTTGTAGTGGTCTATGAAATTAAGTTTGGAGTCTAAGATTATTCCTAAGTCCCTAACTCTTTCATTTATTTTTCTACTTTTTGATTACCTAGTGAAATTGGTATGTTTGGTGTTGTTATTTTTTGCTAAATGATATTGAGTTGCATTTTTACATTCAGCTCTAATAGGCTTTTTTATACCATGTGTAGAATATGTTTATTTCATTCTGGAATAAGTTGATGTCTTCCTTATTTCGTATTTCAAATAAAGCTTCATGTCATCGGCATAGATTAATACTTTAATATTTTTAAGAATAAAGGAAATGTCATTTACGTACAAAAATAAAAAGAAGGGGTCCTAAATGAGAGCCTTGTGGGACACCAGAAGTGACTTGAATAGATTTGATTTCTTTCCATTTAATTTTATTATTTGTTGGCGGCTGGTTAAGTATGATTCAAGCCATTTCAAGAGTCCAGTTCAATCCCATGTTTTTGTAGTTTGAAAAGTAGCATTGGTATGTCAATACGATCAAAAGCCTTGCTAAAGTCTGTATAGAGAGCTTCTACGTGGTTTCCATTATCCATTGCATTCAATGAATAGTCTATAAATTCAATTAAATTTGTCGAGGTTGAACGGCCCTTAAAAAAGCCGTGTTGCTTGTCGAGTTATTTGATTTTTGATTTGGAAAAATAATTTTTCATTGACAATTGCCTCGAAAAGTTTAGGAATACAAGAGATAATGGCTGTTCCACGATAATTACGTATGTCAGATTTTCGTCCAGATTTGAAAATAGGGACCAAAAATGAGCTTTTCCATATTGTTGGGAAAATTCCTGATTCCAGTGACATATTAAAGAGCCAAAACAATGGAGATGTGAGTTCCATTGCTAAACTCTTCATGAACACTGGAGGAATTCCGTCAGGTCCAGGACCTTTGCGGCGTCCAAATTTTTTAATGCTTGGAAAATATCTTGCACATACAATTGGATGACGCCAATGCTCCCAGTAAATTCAGGGTAAAATGCAAAATATTCGCGATCGCGATCCTCTTCAGAAAATGTCGTATAGATTTCTTTGAAAATGTTGCAAAAAGATTGCCATTTTTTCCGAGTTATCACCGACACGTTCATCAAGGTACATTGTAGATGGAAAATTGTCAGATTTTAAATTGGTTTTTACGTAATTGAAGAAGTTCTTCGGGCATGACTTTATTTCAAGTTCCAGTTTTTGTATTGTATTCTTCAAGCGCAATACCCATGGCTAGATTCAATTGGTTCGCATATGTCCAGATAGTTTGCTAAATTCTTCCACTACTGTTGAATTTTTTGAAAATTTTGTGAGCTTTCTGCTTTCGATTTTTTAAATTTTTGATTTGTCTGTTAAACCAGACTGGATCACTCGTATTTCGGTGACGTCGTTTTTTCTTCAAAGGTATTTCTTGCAAAATTATTTCCGATAAAATTTTATAAAAATGTCTACAGCAGTTTCGACATTTCCTTCATTCTTGAAAATTTCCTGCCAGTTTACATTGTTTAGTTTGCTTCTGATATTCGCATAATTAGCTAGTCTGTATTCAAAGACTTCTTCATATTCACAGTCGTTGGGTCTTTGATATTCATGTATAAATAAAGAATATTCGATTGCCGTGTGACGCATTTCATTTTTCCATAATGGGTTCAGCGATTCAGTCACACAGAAATCTTCTTGAATATTCGTGAGCAAGAAGTCCAAAAACAATTTTCTTCATTTCTGATGTGGTTTACTTGATTGAGTCCAAGTTTTGCGATTTCGTCGAATATGAATTGCAAAGTAATATTCTCCCAACGACTGGGAGTAAGATATTTTCATTTTCGGAGTCTAGAATGAAGTCAGCGTTGCGTTGATTAAAGTCCCCATAGATGTGGAACTTTCACTTCAGGAGGAAGTTCAGATAAAAAATTTTCTGCACATTCGAAAAACTTTTCATATGTATTTTTATTAGCATTATATGTGTGGAAAATACACAGAGGCAAATACGTGTGTTTCACCTGCTATAGTGAGTATTTCACCCAAACATGCTCAAATTCATTAAATTTTGATGAGAGAATTATTCTGGTTGAATTTTCGCAGAGACAGCTACGAGGACTCCACCGCCTGACTTCTTTCCAGACTCAAGAAGATTCCTATCATTTTCTGAATACGTTATACGCACTTCCGAAAATTTCTTCACGTTTTACACTTTCATCCCAGCTTAGTTTCAGTTGCCAGAATAATCGAAAAGGATGTACCAAGAAGATTTTTATGAATTTCTTTCATTTTTGATGGGCTTTTCATGCGATTGAAATTTTGACAATAAATCAAAATTTCAGTAGCATTCTGTTTTGGTGAAGAAATTGTGGGAAGCGCGTCAGTTGATGAAATATTTACCGATATTGATGAGGTTTCTTCATCTTCTATGGAGGGCGTCGTTTCTTCTTCTTCTTCTATGGAAGGCGTCGTTATTTCCGGAAAACGTGTCCCTGTAGGTAGAGCAAAATTTGGTGCTACTCTCTCGCAATTTGCTGCTGCAGGCGGTGTGTCGCTGGATAAAGATATGCGGTGGTGACTGCAGGTCTGCCAAGGCGTCATTGCGTGATACTCCCATCTCTTCGTAAACGTCCAGGAGAAATTTCACGTAGAAGGTTGGTGTCCGTAGGTAAACCTTCCGCTGCTAGCATTACTGAGGCACTTATTTTAGTCATTCCGGCGAGTACATACACAGACAACATTGGGTTGTCTACCTCGAGCCCGAAGGGAATCATAAAGCTCAGATCTGACTCCACGATGCTCAGCACATGACCAAACAATGTGATCTGCGTCCTGGTAACCTTGCCCACATTCACAGAGACTGCTGTCGCTCAGTCCAACACGGAATAAATGAGCGTTCAAAGAATAATGATTGGACATGAGGCGAGACATGACACGAATGAAGTCTCGTCCCAAATCCATCCCCTCAAACCAAGATTTCTTCGACACCTTTGGGATGATAGAATATTGCCATCGCCCCAAATCTCCTTTACTCCATTTATACTGCCAGCTGACGAGTGACTGTTGACGAAAAATAGTAAAAAAATCATCAAAGGCGATTTGTCGATCATAAATATCGCCTTCTATAGCGTCCACCTTTGCAAGCGAGTCCGCTCTCTCATTGCCCGAAATTGAACAATGAGAAGGGACCCATACAAAGGTGATGATAAAATTACGCGAAGATAAAGCACTTAGAAGCTCCTGTATTTTCATAAGAAAATACGAGGAGTGCTTTACCGGCCTCAAGGAGCGAATAGCCTCTATAGAACTGAGACTATCCGTGAAAATGAAATACTGATCCGGTGTTAGTGAGGCAACAATTTCTAGCGTATAGTGTATTGCCGCTAATTCAGCGACATATACGGAACAAGGAGCATGAAGTTTACGATTGGCACTATAAATTTCATTAAATATACCAAAGCCTGCTGACTCTTCTATCAATGATCCGTCAGTGAAGAACGATTTAGTGGAATCAACTTGGCCAAACTTTTGCAGCAAATATCACCGGAGCAATCATAGGACGATGATGTTCTGGGATTCCATGAAGCTCCTGCTTCATGGATAAATCAAAATGAACCGAACTGCCGAAGTCGGAAAAGCAAACACGATTGGGAATATTCGGCGAAGGGCTGACATCCTGTGTTATGTACAAATGGTACAAAGTCATGAAACGAGTTTGAGGATTGAACTCAAGGAGCTTCTCAAAGTTTTCGATTACCTGAGGGTTCATAACTTCACATCTGGTGAGGAGCCGGAGAGATAATTCTGTAAACCGATCCGAGAGTGGCAACATGCCAGCCAGCACTTCAAGACTCATGGTGTGAGTCGAGTGCATGCAACCTAACGCGATACGAAGACACCGATACTGAATACGTTCCAGTTTAATGAAGTGCGACCGAGCCGCTGACTGAAAACAAAAACTACCGTATTCTATAACCGACAAAATCGTTGTCCGGTACAACGTTAGAAGATCTTGCGGATGTGCTCCCCACCAGGTCCCGGTAATTGTGCAGAGAAAGTTGATCCTTGGCTGGCACTTTCGCTTCAGATACTCAATATGGGATCTCCAGGTGCACTTTGAATTGAACCAGACCCCAAGATATTTAAATGACATAGAATGAGTTATCGGCTTACCCCAAATTTGAAGCTTCGGTTGTGCAGGGTTATGCTTCCTTGAAAAAACTACCAACTCAGTTTTCTCCGTAGAGAATTCGATACCTAGCTCTAGAGCCCAAGTAGACAAATGGTCTAAGGTATCCTGTAAAGGTCCTTGCAGATCGACCCCATTGGGTCCCGTGACAGACACTACGCCTTCATCTGCAAGTTGTCTCAACGTACAGTTGTCACTTAGACAACCGTCAATGTCTTTGACATAAAAATTATACAAAAGGGGGCTTAAACATGATCCCTGAGGGAGACCCATGTAGCTAAATCGGGAAGCTGTAGAGGTTCCATGAGAAAAGCTCATATGTTTCTCTGACAGCAAATTGTACAAAAAATTATTCATTAATGGTGAAAAGCCACAAGCGTGGAGTTTATCTGAAAGAACTTCAACAGATACTGAATCAAAAGCCCCCTTTATGTCCAAGAATACAGAAGCCATTTGCTCTTTTTTAGCAAAAGCTAACTGAATATCTGTGGAAAGCAACGCGAGACAGTCGTTCGTTCCCTTACCCCTACGGAAACCATATTGAGTATCTGAAAGCAGGTTGTTCGTCTCAACCCATTTGTCCAGACGGAAAAGGATCATTTTCTCCAACAACTTTCGAATACAGGATAACATCGCGATGGGTCGATAGGAGTTGTGGTCGGACGCGGGCTTACCAGGTTTTTGAATGGCAATAACTCTCACCCGCCTCCAATCATGCGGTACAATGTTGAGTTCGAGAAACTGATTAAACAAGTTCAACATGCGCCTCTTAGCGACGTCCGGGAGGTTCTTAAGCAAGTTGAACTTGATCCTATCAGCCCCTGGAGCCGTATTGCCACACGAGAGGAGTGCGAGAGAGAACTCTACCATTGAAAAGGGTTGGCTGATCTCATCTATCGAATTCGTGTTTTCGCGAGGAATCATCCGTGCCGGCACCGAATCTGGACAAACTTTTCGCGCAAATTTGAGGATCCATTGGTCCGAGTACTCTTCGCTTTCGTTGTTCGTAGTTCGGTTACGCAACCTTCGCGCCGTGTTCCAAAGAGTACTCATCGACGTTTCGCGCGATAGCCCGTTCACAAATTTTCGCCAGTATCCGCGTTTCTTGGCCTTGATGAGGCTCTTAAGTTCGCGTTCGAGAGCCGTGTATACTTCGAAGTGCTCAGGTGTTCGACGTCTACGGAAAACTTTAAACGCGTCGGACTTTTTACGGTAAACCTCGGTGCATTGCTGATCCCACCATGGAGAAGGAGGTTTCCTGCGAGATGACGTCCCTGGAACTGGTCGAGTTTGAGCTTGAAGCGCGCTGTCTAAGATCAGGTTGGAGAGGAAGTTATATTCTTCCAGCGGTGGCAATCGAAATTTTTATGGGCAAGTGATCACTACCGTGGGGATCTTGGATCACATTCCATGTGCAATCCAACGATAATGAATTCGAACAAAGTGTGAGGTCTAATCTACTGCCAACTGAGGATGAACCAGCCAAACGTGTTACTTCTCCATTGTTAAGTACTGTCATATTGAAGTTGTCACAGAGGTCATATATCAGGGAAGACCGGTTGTCATCATACAGTTCTCCCCAGCCTGTACCGTGAGAGTTAAAATCTCCCATGACCAACCGCGGAGCAGGAAGAACCGAACAAACATCTGAGAGTTGTTTTCGGTTAATGGAGGCTCTTGGAGGAATATAAACGGAAGCAATGCAAAGGCTTTTATTTTAAATAACAGCCTGACATGCGACAACTTCAATACCTGGAATAGGAGGAAAATTCACTCAATAGAAGGAGTAGCACTTTTTGATCCCCAAAAGTACTCCCCCTCCACGCGAATCCTCACGATCAAGACGAATAATATTGAAATCATGAATCGGAAGATCGATTTCAGAAGCGAGCCATGTTTCACAAAGAGCGAATGCATCGCAACCGGTATTGTGAGCTAAAAATTTAAAAGATTCCAATTTAGGAATCAAACTTCGACAATTCCACTGTAGAACAGTGATCAAATCCCCGACCTCTTTTGGCAAATTATCCATCGAAGGAAATGATAGCTGCAAGGAGGGGCCACTTAATTGTCAATTGCTTCAAAAAAGTCTTCACTGTTGGAAGCATTGCCAAAACAATGCTTTTGAGAGGGTCAGAAATTTCGAGGTTCTTAAAGATACCTTCGGCGGCAATGTCGTCAAATGAGAACAGCCCACTTGAGGAGGGGGCTTCAGTTCTTAAAATTGGGGCTTCAGGGGTTTTGGATGTCCCCGGGAGAGATGGAAAGTCCTGGCTGTAGTTAGTACTACGGAAACCAGGAGGACTAGGAGTTTCCTTTTTTCCACCTTTCCTTGAAATGGGCAAACTGGTTTTGGGCTCCGGCTCAGCAACTTTCCGTTGGCGAACGCGTCTTCGCTTTCTTGAAGCACCTTCCGGAAAACTGACTGGTGTTCCCTCTTCAACCAAGTCAAAGTCAGACTCGTCATCTGACAGAGGAGCAAAGGGATTCGTATTGGCATTGGGTGATGGTGAGGCTTTTTTCACCATTTCGGCGAAAGATTGCCTAGAACGCTGTTTAAGTGAGCATTCTAATTTTTCCCCGCGTTGCTTGTACGCCGGGCATGACGAGAGAGCATGAGGAGGAGTACCCTTGCAGAAAGCGCATTTTGGTGTGCTGTCTGCGCAGGCGCCATCCTCATGTTTCTCCCCGCAATTTGAGCAGCGTGCTTTATTGCCGCAGTGGGAGGTCGTATGTCCCATCTGCTGGCATTTTTGGCAGATCATTACCCGTGGTACAAACAAGCGCACAGGTAGTCGAAGTTTTCCCAACTCGACGTATTGAGGGAGGGCTGAACCAGAGAAGGTCACACGAAACGAGTCTGAGTGGGTAAATTTCTTTTTACCCTCACTAAACGATACTGTGCCTAGTTTCTGCACATCGAGTATCTCGATTGAAGGAAGCAGAGGGTTCTTAAAGCGACCAACCCCCTGCTTCTTCAGGATCTCGGGGGTCAAACTCGCTTCGGAGACCACACCTTGTATCTCAATACCTCGAGCTGGGATGTAAACTAAATATTCCAGTGTAAAAAACTGAGAGACAGCAATCTCGTTAGCTTGTTTAAGGTTGGACACAACGACCCTTAATTTATTGGATCTCACCTTAATTATCTCGGTCACGGCCGAGAAACGTTTTGTCAGATCATTTGAAATCTGATATATGTTCAGTGGTTTCGTTTTGGGCTGAAAATAGACAACCCATGGGCCAGCCGAATCAGCTGGATAAGCACGTGAACGGGTGGCTTTAGGAGACACCTCAACATTTGGTGTCATGGATGAATCATCCTCCGACAAATCATCCATGATTCACCCGTGGGAGCTTTAAACGCTCAACCACTGAAACAATGACAAAACAGATACAATACTAAAGCTAAATACAACACAACAGAATGAATGTACAGTGTATTGAAGAGAGAACAAGAGAAACAAAAAACTTATATGTTATGTATATCTTATATGTATAACTGAGCTGCTGCTGCTGCTGCCGCCGCCGCTGCTGCCGGGTGGCGAACGTTGGTGAGGTGTGAAGCGCAACGAGTGTGGATCGATGACCTGCTGCAGCAGATGAAGTGGGACGACTAGGCTATCACTTGATGAGCTGATGGTGTGCGTGAACACGCAGAGATGCTGATGGGCAAAATGGCTTGACGACTGCCAATTGCAATCAATTTCTTTGTCGTTATTGCACTGCTTTCACACGCGTTTTCTTCTTCAAAAAATAAAAAAAAAACTCGACCGAGAAAAAATTAAACCGAACTACTGCAATTTAGCTGCGAAAACATCGAAAACTACGGAGCGCGGAAGAAGCAACTTTAGCGTGTGCTTGTACACTGGGCAATGTAGTATGTTTATATCTAAAAAGAATATGACCTTCACGAACCTGACATCATCTATTCTAGTTTTTATTTTTATCTCAACATAATTAACGTTTAATGGAATAGAGACCACATTAATTTGATGATTTCTGAACTCAAATATGAAATCATCTATTGATAAGCTGCTTTGAGGAATTCTTAAGGTATCACACTATTTGTACCATGAACTAATATTTAGCAAGAATAACTAATCTTTGACAATTGTCTAAAGGCGAATGACGAATATTTTGACAAATAAAAAATAGTGCAACACCAGCTTTGTGCATTTGGAACGTTTTTTGTTTGAGGATGCTGAAATACACCGTGTCCAATATATTCTCATACAAAATAAAACTCTATTTATTTCAAATCGATATTCCAGATTTTATTGATAACTTTACCCATTATATTGCAATATAATACTGATCAACTACAGCATATGTTTTGGAATAACACCGCCTTTAACCTCCTTGACCAGCTCCAGATGTTTTTCAAAATCGTCACAGGACGAAATGCCGATGGACGTCGTGCGTGCCCATCGGCATTTCGTCCCAAATTCGTTTGATTACGGTTTTGAATTGGTTCATATTAGACGCCCTGTGGTCATTTATCTTCGACAGCATGTATGACCATACGAAATAATCCTAGGGATTCAGATCTGGTGAACTGGGAGGCCATTCATTCTTGTCCAAAAAGTGGTTCAAATTTTTTCGGCACCAGCCCTGAACGAGATTTGCAGTATGCGATGGCGCTCCGTCCTGCTGAAACACATAGTGATCATCTCCAAACACCTCTTGTACATATGTCTTGACAACTTTCTCCAAAATTTCCGTTTTATAATATACTGCATTCACTTTAACGCCTTTTTCGATGAAAACCAGTGGTAATTTGCCTCGCTTGCAAATTCCTCCCCAAACCATCACTGACGCAGCACTTTGCAACCGTGTAATATTCCTATCACTCTCTGGAACAGTTTTCGAAGAGAGAGCTCACAATCTGTCGTTCTGGACATTGTGGGGTTGTTGTAAGACGAATAAATTTTCGTCGAAAAAGATGAATTCTTCCCCACTGTGCCGCGACAAAAGCAGACTAGCTCTTTCGAGTCGTTTCTGCTTGGAAGGTTCCGAAACTCCGTGAACCTTACGTTTCTTGAAAGCTTGTAATCCGAGGCACTGACGATCTCGAAACATTCAGGAAAACGTGACGATCCGTACAAAAAAAATAAGAAGGGCCATACAAAAAACGTGTCAACGTGGGGGGGGGGGGGTTATAACTAGTCATTTTTGCGTGACGTAATTAATGGACGTTCCGTTATGGTATTTCTTGATGAACGACGCAACTTCCGGCAGGCATTTTGTACTATAATTTCTCCGTTCACTGCCAGTCCTGAACGAAAGAAGAGCGGCTTTGACATCCCCTTCTCACTGATTGTCAGCCACAGCAGCACCTTCTTGTGGAACTTGGTGTGTGAAATGAACTTCTCCTCGAAGCTCACTTGTTTGAAACCAATGGACGCGACTTCCGCTTCTAACATGTATGTTCATGTTCGCGAGGTACTTGTTCACTGTTTCCCCGGTTGAACCGACCTCCCGGCCAAGCACACGCTGCGATGTAGCCACTATTCCCTCGGTCTTCCTCTTCAGCATTCTTTGGAGCTTCTTGTCGCTTAGGGTCGTCGGCCGTTCGGAACCGGGCTTTCGGACGATGTGGCACGCGTTGACGCGTTCTATTATTGGAATGGAAATAAAGGTATAAGTGCACATGTCGCACATATCTACTATGTGCTAATAAACGATCTCGGAACTTACCGACCAGGAGATCGTATCGATGTTGCCGAAATATGGACGTGTAAAATGCATGGTGCGGGAGAAGTTGCGCGTACATGGTTGTGAAGCCGGTATAGTTGCATTTCGCCAGCCGGAATCGAATATATTACCAAGATAACAAGAACAAATGCTTCATCTACAAGTGTTGATACTGGCAACACTTCTGGTCACGATGGAGTGACGATCGAACCGATCGTTGACAGGAGTGTCAAATTGACATAACAAAATACCATGCGTCATGCGCCATTGTCTCATTCTCAAAACAATATCTCTTCGAAGTGGATGCTAGTTAAAATATTACAGAATTTTCATTGAATAGCTTAAAATTAATTCCCTATACAGTGTTAGTAAACTCATTTAAATTGTAAGTTTCCTATTTCTATTATTATAAACCGCAAATTGTAAGTTTCCTAGTTCTATCATTATAATATAACCTAACCTAAAAACACCCATGCAGGAACATACGAACACCTTACGGTACGGCAGATTTGTCCTTAAAATCCCTGCAAACCGATTTATGTGATAGATACAGCACACTAATTTATTACTTGAAAATTATAATTAAAATAAAATTGCAGCTTAATACGTTACGACCAACTCATACACGTTGTTGTAATTTGCTAAAGAGAATCGACCTTGCGAGAAGGAAATAATTCTAACCTTTAAAGTTTTGGGAACAAACAAGATAAATCGACCGCAGTTTCGTAACTCGTCGATATGGACTCGACTCGAGAAGACAATCCGGAAGTCTCAGATTTCAACCCGCATCACGCACGTACGCTCGACGAAGACCGGTTAGACTGCGAAAAGTGCGAACGCCAGGTTGGCGATGAAAATATGGTGCAGTGCGACAATTGCACTACGTGGTGGCATTTTTCATGCCGGCGTCTCCGAGTCGATCAATGATCGATCGTGGTTGTGCTCGAAATGTCGTGTAAATGACCTGGGTAGTAGCGCAGACACATCTCGCGATTCGAGTTTCAAAGTAAGTCAGGGAAGATCTGCGAGGTTACATTTGCAGCAGGAAGCTGGGAGCTCAAGCTTTACAAAGAAGTTCGTAGAGGAAAAATACAAATTACTCGAATCCCAGCTCGAGCTAGAGGAGGGAACGAAAGTATTCGGAGCAAACGCAGTCGAGTTAGTAAGCAAGCCAGCCTCGCCAAGGTCGTGGAATGGGTGCACATGCGCAGAGCAAACGGAGGACACTAACGTTCCCACATCCCAGCAGGACGCAGGTCTTCGAGTTATGCCGCCAGCACCATCTAGCCAGACGAAGCCGAGCGCTACTGCCGCTAGTGACCCTGATCCATCTCTAGCACAGCTACCAGACGGGAAGAATCAGCAGGCCCCTCAAACATCATCGCTACCCTGACGCTACCCAAACAGCGACGTTTCGGAAATGGATCCGAAACAGGATAGAATCAGCCGGAAAGCCGTCTTCAACAGAATCGTCGGAAAAGTACCCTGCTTTAATCAACCCATCGCATGTGCCGCTCATGCAGCGAGCACCTCCACCAACCGTTGGATTATCCGCTCCAGCAACAGCAATTGTGCCTACGTCAATACCATTTGGGATACCCGCTCCGGTACCATTACAACCACCCGTAGCTTCGACAGGTTTGATTCCCGCACTGGCAATTCCATCTACGTTGATGCCATCCGACGCCGGGTTCAAACCTTCATCAGCATCAGCACCTTTGTCATGGGTGCCTCCACAGAATTCAGCATCGTTTTCGCCCCGATGTACTCAACGACGAGCCACAGCGACCGTCGATAGGCTTTGTGCCATTCATGCCACCTCTTGCTGCAGCACCGGCCACTCGTCAGTATCAGTAGCACAGTCTATATCAGTGGATCGACATGCTTTCGTGCATCATCAATCAGAGAATCAGGTTGAACCGGTGCCATCCTACGTCCCGGCGCATCTATAGCAGGCGCAGGAGCCTGGGTCAACGTTTCACCCTGCAGCGGTGCTTACATCAGCTTCAGTACCAACCCGTGTACCCACGAATCCTGCATATCCGCCGGTATGCCAACCGGCCCGTCTAATGTACCCGTGTCAGCAAGTACAACTGGCGCCAGCATACCTGCCTACGCCGGTACCTTCTGCGCCTCCCTAAATCTTACGACGAAGTATCATCCCCTGAGCCACCAGGTAAGCCAGTCAATTATCCTCTGCAAGCAAATAAGCCACCATTCAGCAGGCGAACCTCGCTGATGATGCAATTTTGGTAGCATTGCTTTATCGCCTTCGCAATCACCATTGATAAATGCAAATATAGCCACCTTCGCCCCTCGCCCTCGCAATTAGCTGCCAGACAAGTCATGCCACGCGACTTTTTCCCACCCCTCTTTTCACAAATCCGGATCCGATTGGCCAGTATTCATAAGCAGTTTTATACACTACTCTCGCCGTGGATACTCTAGTGCCGAAAATTTGCCGCCTTCAGCGAAGTCTAAAGTGCAGCATACGAGGCTGTTCAAAACCGACTACTTCTGCTGAATCGGTGCCTCATATCATGGAAACTCTTCATTTGCTCTATGGTCGGCCTGAGTTGCTAATTTCAGCCCTCCTAGACAAGGTTTGATCCGCCTTCACCCAGGGTGGAAAATTTCCAATCTATAATCGATTTCGGGATGTCTATACAGAGTCTTTGTCACACCTGTCAAACCCTTCTCTTCTCGCTGAACTCGATGCCAAAGTGCCGCCGCATCTTCAAATGGAATGGGACGCATATCTCCAAGTATTTGCGGAAGTGAATCTAAGAACGTTCGGTAGCTTCATGTCCGGTGTAGTGAAAGCAGTTAGCCAAGTGACCGTGTACAACTCAAAACCGAGAGGAAGTGTCAATACTCATCATAGTGAGCAGAAACTCAGCGAAGGGAACAACTCATCGATGAATCGTGAAGAAGCAAAAGTGTGTCCAGCGTGCAAGAGAACCATCGTATCCAGGATTGTCGAACTTTCAAGTCTTCCTCGGTTGACAGACGCTGGAAGTGTGTACAATTTGCCGCAATTGTCTGAATGCATACGGTAGAAGAAGCTGCAGGAATTCCGGCAACTGTGGGACAAATGGCTGCGAGTTCCGTTATCACCCGCTTCTTCAATGGTCGCGCAGCAGTATGAATACGGAGGTGCAACCCTTGGTGAATACAGCTGAAAACCACCTTGATGGCGGATCATATCTTACGTTAATTGAGGACAGTCTGATCGAGGAGCTTGGTGTCTGTGTTTGCTGTGGACCGCAACCGTGTCGAGGGTGGAGAAAGAGTCAAAACAGATGTCTCTAACAATTTCGTCGTCTGTAGGAAAGAAGTATCCGCTGGAAAAAGTTCAATCCGTAAAGCATCTATCGCTGCCGATCCAAACACTGTCTTACGAGCATCTTTCTGAACAGTTCGTGCGTCTGAAAGGCCTTCCAATTATGAGCTACACCAAGGCGATCCCAAAACTGCTTATTGGAGTCAACAACTTACATTTAATGCTTCCGTTGAAAATATGAGAAGGCCATTGGCGCGAACCGCATGATTTGGGACGCTAAGGCAGCCGTAAACGGGATCTCCCTCAACTCTGTACTTCTAAAGGGACCCGATCAACTGATATCGCTTCCAGGTGTCCTGTTACGCTTTCGTCAGTTCAAGGCCGGTGTCTCTTCTGACCACCAAATTTATATACGCAAAGAAGATCGTCACTCCCAGTGCTTCATTTGGCGCAACGACCCCTCCCTTTCTCCAGTGGTGTATGTGATGGACGTGGCGGCATTCGGCGCTACGTGCTCTCCGGCGTCAGCTCAATACATTAAGAATAAACGCAAATGAGTTCAAAGAGATGTATCCTCGAGCTGTTGCAGTTATTGTGGAGATTACGTCGACGACTCCTTGGAGAGCTATCAGTCTGTTCATAGTGCATGGAAAGGTCCTTCTACAAGAAGTATGGAGAGAGGGAATACACTGGGATGAGAAGACAAACGAAGATCTTTATAGAAAGTGGAAAAACTATTCGGGTTTATTTGAAGATGTTAAAAGCCTCCAAGTTCCACGATGCTATTTCCCCGGTGCTACTAAGGAGCGGTAGCGTGATCTACAGCTTCACATTTTCGTAGACGCTAGTGAATCTGCGTACTGTGCAGCATGCATATTTTCGGACTTGGAGCACTGATGGATCCCCAGAGTGTGTTCTTGTAACTGCAAAGGCGAAGGTTACCCCACCGAAGACATTCCTCGCTTAGAGTTAATGGCATGCGTGCAAGGCGTGCTTGGAGCTCGACTATCGCAGTTCGTCGAAGAAAATCACACACTACGCATCGCAAGAAAGGTGTTCTGGAGCGATTCAGCGCCCGTTCTTTCCTGGCTATGGTATGATCATCGACGATACAAACAATTCGTCGCATACAGGGTTGGAGAACTGTTGACGATAATCGACGTGCAAAATAGGCGCTGGGTTCCCAAAATCCGGCGTTGTCAGAGTCAGAATATCTACGCCACCCACGGAAGAAGAACTACGTCCTTGCTATGTGGTGCAGGCGATACAAACTCCGGAGCGTCTAGTGGAACTAGCACATTTTTCTCGGTTATCTAAAGCAGTGCGTTCGATCGCTTACGTATTTCGATTTATTAAAAAACTCAAGAAGATGATTTCCAGACACGAACGTGATGTTTCCAGTGAAACTTCCTAGGAAGGACACGTCCACTGCTCTGCTACTAGACAGCTACCATCGTAGATATTTACACGGCAACTCGGAAACTATTGGGAACGAGGTTCGCCAACTAAATCCCACGGTTAAGGACAGCGGTAACCAGTGCAGTAAAGGCATGTCAATGGTGCCAAATCTACAAGTGCTTGCCCTAGATTCCCCGCATGGCACCGTTGCCACTAGCAAGGATGGGATCATTTGTACGTCCGTTTACATATACCGGCCTAGATTTCTTTGGGCTTCTAACAGTGAAAATGGGTAGAAGCAATGCGAAACGCTGTTTACTTGTTTAACGATAAGGGCGGTGCACGTTGAAGTGGCTCACAACCTATAGACGGAATCCTGCGTAGAGTAAATCAGACGATTCATCTGCCGACGATTCATCTGCCGACGAGGATTACCTGCGGAAATCTATTCCGATAATGGTACCAATTTCCAGGGAGCTAGTTGCCTTTACGGGTACTACTACGAAGTGGGTGTTCAACCCTCCTGGAACTCCCCACATGGGTGGAGTTTGGGAGAGGCTGGTGCGCTCCATCAAAACTGCCTTCGAAACAGCCTACAACAACAACCGCAAGTTATACGACGAGGCTTCGGAGACATTTATGGTTGAAGCCGAAGCAGTTGTCAACAGCCGTCCATTGAGAAGTGTAAGAGTATCTACCAACGCTGACGAAGCGACCGAAGTGGTGTTGCGAGATGAAGCCTATAACCGAGGGACAGTTAGTGGTCATAGTAGGCGAAGGTAAGAGGAACGAGTGGACGAGAGGCCGTTTTGTCCAAATAATCAAAGGGGCTGATGGGAAGGCTCGGCAAGCTATCGTCCAAACCGCGAGGGGGCTTATGCGCAGGCCAGTGGCTAAGCTGGCTGTTCTAGAAGTTGATGGTGATCGTAAAACTGGACCTGGTGGCAAGGTTGCGGCTTATCATTTTTGACTTATCCATATTCATTTGCCGATAGCTTTTCTCAGAAGCTCAATTTCAAAATATAATGTATGATGAACTTATGGTGCTTGAGTAGACCTACAACTTGGTCTTACAATACATAGCTCTATCTCTTATATTTGAGGAATAAGAGCGTATATTCGCAGTGATCTTCGCGATGAAATTCGCGGTGAAGATCACGCGATTATCATCGTGAAGATCACTGTGAATATACGCTCTCATGTCGAAGATATAGGAGTTAGAGCAATGTACTGTTAAACAAAGTTGTAGGTCTACTCATGCACTACAAGTTCATCATACATCATATTATCAAATCGACCCTCTGAAAGGACATATTGGCAAATGAATATGCCTGAGTCAAAAATGATAAGCCGCAACCCTGCCTGGTGGCTAGTGTTACGTGGGAGAGGATGTTGATACTGGCAAAACTTCTGGTCACGATGGAGAGATGATCGATCCGATCGTTGACAGGGCTATCAAATTGACATAACAAAATACCATGCGTCATGCTCCATTGATTCATTCTCAAAACAATATCTCTTCAAAGTGGATGCTAGTTAAAATATTACTAAAATTTTGTTGAATAGCTTATAATAAATTCCCCATACATTTTTAGTAAGCTCATGCAAATTGTAAGTTTCCTATTTCTATTATTATAAACTGCAAAATGTAAGTTTCCTAATTCTATTATTATAATATAACCTAACCTATAAACACTCATGCAGGAACATACGAACATAAGAAAAACGGCAGAATTGTCCCTACAAATCCCTACCTAAATCCCTTTGCTGAAGAGAATCGACCTTGCGAAGGATAATTCTAACCTTTAAAGTTTTGGGAACAACAAGGAAGAGGGACACCTAATGACTTATTGTCCCAGGCGGAATGCTCGGAGTCAGCAGAAAGTACGTCGGCAAGAAAAGGAGCAGAGTGGTAGACTGAAGGAAACTCACCGATGTGCAGCAATCAGAGGCACAGCCACCGTAGGATAAGAAGTTGAAAATGAGCTAAAATTGGAAAGGGTGGCATCGATTATGATGCCGGTTTTGCACCGGTGGCTACACAAACAAAATTAAGGACTCTTCTTACGATAGCCGGACGCGAGGGCAGATGGCGGGCGTCAAGTTGACGTGAAGTATGCGTACTTGCACGGGAAACTAATGTAGGAGATTTTCATGCAGCAGTCTAAGGGCTTCGTAAAGAGAAGATGGTCTGCAAGCTGCAGACGTTGTTTCTACGGTCTGAAACAAGCGGCCAAAGTCTGGTCTTTTGATGTGCATTGTTAAAGATTAGGGAACGACGGATGTGATATAAGTAAGTGCACTTCACTCGACCAGGCTTGGTGTAAGAAGACTGATTTTATTCAACTCTCTTCAACATATTCTACCATGCATGTCTATGCCTACGTGACTCTTTCCGCCGCGATCAGCATAACTCGCAATCGCCCGTTCTCGGAACATTGGACTGTTGCGCTTTCTGCTGATCGCGCGCCTTAAAAGTATCGTTAAGGTGGCATGATCTAGGGCATGATACTATTAACAGGATTTTGATGGACGTTATTCGTTCAAGCATAGACTGATCCATGATCCGGGATGGAGATACCTCTGATAATATAGGTTGACGATATGATTTTTGAGCGCACCAGTGATATTGAGATCACCAAAGTAGAACGTGAGCTGCAGAAAAAGATTAAGTAGTCATCGCTAGGAACGATGAATCAGTTCTTGGGAATCCGTGTGACAAAGGATATCAACGGATTCTTCGCGCTGGATCAGGAAATGTTTATCAAGAAAATCGCCCGCCAATTCAGGCTTGCAGACGCGAAAGGGTCGAAGGTGCCCCTCGATCGCGGTTATTACAATAATCTTTTGGATAATCAAGATTACCATAGCTTGGTTGGAGCACTTTTGAATGTGGCGGTAAATATACGCCCTGACGTGTCCGCGAGCGTCTCAATACTTAGTAGAAGTTTTAGTGCGCCAACTGAAACCGACTGGTTAGAAACTAGGATTTCATGTGTATAATTTTGTAAATTATTAATGTCTTATGCCTTGTTCAGACTATAGAGTAATAACATGTTATAATGGTTGTTAATTAATTTCAACGAGAAATTCGTCATCAAGATAGGCTTATAACAAGTTATAACTCTGCAGTCTGAACAAGCCATTATGCCTTGTTCAAACTACGGAGTTATAACATGTTATAACGGTTATCAAATAATTCCAACAAGAAATTCGTCATCAAGATAGACTTATAACATGTTATAACTCTGTAGTCTGAACAAGGCATAAGACATTTATTTATTTTTTTCGCACCGGTTAAAGACGTTTTTTGTTTTTTTCGGATCCGAACTTTGAAAGTGAACCGGGTGTGCTTGTGAAAAACAAGATGGCGGAAACAAAAGTGACGATCGAGAAATTGAGCGGCGGAAATTACGCGGTGTGGTTCAAAATGCGGTTGCTTCTGACGAAGGAATAGCTGCTGAAAGTGGTGATCGATCCGAAGCCGGGAACCGTGGATGCGACCTGGACCTCAAATGATGAGAAGGTGCAAGCGGTCATCGGTCTGGCATTGGAGGACACGCAGCTGATCCATGTTATCGAGAAGAAGACGGCGAAGGAGATGTGGGATGCGCTGAAGGATTACCACGAGCGTGCATCACTCTCCAGCATAATCCATGTGGTGCGCCAATTAATTACCATCCGAATGCACGAAAATGGCAGCATGTCGGAACATTTGAAGGAGATGGTTGCTCTTCGGCTCTGGTTAGTGGCGCTTGGGGGAGAAGTGAAGGACAACTGGTTTGTTGCCTTGATGTTGGCCAGTCTTCCCAGATCGTACGATGGGTTGATCGTGGCACTGGAAAGTCGGCCAGATGCAGACCTCACAGTGGACTTTGTGAAGGGAAACCTTCTTGACGAGGGTCGACGTCGTGATAACGGTGCTAGTGATAGTGTTGGTGAAAAAGCACTAGTGATGAACACCGCCAAACCGAAATGTTCAAGTAAGTCCAACGTGAAGAAAGAACAGTTGTGTCATTACTGCAAGAAGGAAGGACATTTTCGGCGGGACTGCCGGAAATTGGCTCAGGACAAGCGTGAGAAAGAGAAGTCAAATGGTCAGAATGCGAGTATGGCCATCAAATCTACTGCTGAATTTGAAGTGTGTTTGGCGGCTGGTGTTACCGGTGGTACTGGTTTCTGGTACCTGGCTTCTAGTGCAACAGCTCACATGACAAGCGACGCGTCGTTGTTTGATGGTGTGGATAAATCCAAATCAACGATGGATGATTTGTCTGGCGGACGGAAATTCCATTAAACCAGCAGGTCGCAGTATCGGTAAGCTAATCTCTTTCAATTCTTTCGGAATCCGAACGAATGTGAAGCTTGACAACGACTTACACGTCCCATCTCTAGCTGGTAACCTGCTGTCGGTGAGTAGAATCACAGATTTGGGGTTTCGGGTACTGTTTTGTGAATCAGAGTGCTATATCCTGAAAGGAGAAGAAACGGTGCTAGCTGGGCAGCGCAAAGGAGGGCTGTACCACTTGAAGCAAACTCCGGAGAAGGCGTTTCTGGTCGATCCGAAACATGCAGATTTGTGTCGTCATCTGTGGCATCGTCGTTTCAGATATCGTGACTTGCAGAGTGGGGACAAAATAGTGCATGAAGACCTGGGATACGGGTTGAAAGTGAAACCTTGCGAGGTTCATTCTGTGTGTGGTCCGTGTTGTGAGGGAAGATGGCTCGAGCATCTTTCCCGAAAGTGTCGGACAGTAAATCTAGCGCGGTGGGTGATCTTGTGCACACAGACTTGGGCGGTCCGATGGAAGAAGAAACGCCGAGCGGCAATCGGTTTTACATCGTGTTGGTGGACGACTATAGTCGTTACACGGTAGTACATTTATTGCAACGGAAATCGGACGCTGAGGAGAAGATTCGGGACTTTTGTAATGTGGTGCGGAATCAGTTCGGGCATTATCCTAAGAAGATCCGTTCTGACGGTAGTGGTGAGTACACGGGCGGCTCGTTAAGGAAGTTTTTTGCGGAATGTGGAATAATTCACGAGCTGACGGCCCCGTATTCACCACAGCAAAACGGTGTGGCCGAGCGGAAGAACTGCTATCTTGTTGAGATGCTGCGGTGTATGCTTTCGGATTCACTGTTGAGTAAAAAGTACTGGGGTGAAGCGATTTGCACTGCGAAGTACTTGCAGAATCGTTTGCCTTCGTCTGCGGTATGCAAGACACTGTACGAGCTCTGATATAGCAAGAAACCTTCTTATGGTCATCTGCGGATCTTCGGATCGGAAGCGTACGTACATATTTCCAAGGAAAAGCGGCGCAAGCTGGACCTCAAGACGGAGAAGTTGGTGTTCGTAGGATATGCGTACGGTCGTAAGGCGTATCGTTTCTTGAACCCTAAAACGGATATGATTTTGATTAGCAGGGATGCAAAATTTCTAGAGCTGTGCGATACGAATGAAGCTGTTCGGAGCCAGGGCAAGGAAACAGGAGGAGTTCTGGAAGCGATCCTAGAAGTACCACTGAGGTCACCATCAGACAATGGAGCAGCAAGTGGTAGGTTCTCATTGTCGTCGGAAGGAAATTCGGAGCTGGTGGAAGAAGTTGTGGATCCGGCGAATGACGTCCGGAATTCAAACGATTCGTTTTACGACAGTGCTTCGGATGGGGACCAATCGTTTCGTGGTTTTCCTTTGGACGAAATAGCTCGGTGATCTGGAAGATCAACGAAGGGTGTAGCTCCTCGCAGGCTGATTGAAGAAATTTTCGCTGTGGAGTCACTGGATACGGAGGTAGTTGAGCCAAGATTCTTGAAGGAGGCAATAACCTGTGAAGAAAGGGAAAGCTGGAAGGTGGCAATGGTCGACGAGTTGAAATCTCACGAGCAGAATGGGACGTGGGACCTTGTCAACTTACCTACTGAACGAAAACCGGTTGGATGTCGCTGGGTCTACAAGCTAAAAAGGAACGCAGCTGGAGACATTACCAAGTACAAGGCTCGTCTGGTTGCTCAGGGATATTCTCAAAAGTACGGAGTGGACTATGACGAGATTTTCGCACAGGTATCAAGCCACACAACACTGCGGGTACTGTTAGTCGTTGCTAGCAAGAAGAGAATGACGTTAAACACTTTGATGTGAAAACGGCCTACTTGTACGGCGATTTGAACGAAGAAATCTTTATGAAGCAGCCACCTGGATACGCAGTGAAAGGTGGTGAAAGGGAAGGAAGACATGGTGTGTCGTTTGCGGAAAAGTATTTACGGGCTCAAACAGTCCGCTCGATGTTGGTGTGCTTCTGGAGATGGGCTTCAAGCAAAGTGACGCTGACCCGTGCCTGTATACAATGATGGTACATGGGAAACGTGTCTACTTGATAGTGTATGTGGATGACATTTTGGTCGGTTGTGAGGATGAAGCGAAGATCGAATCAGTGTACAAGGTACTGAAGCAGTATTTCAAGATCACCAATCTGGGAGAGCTCAGCAACTTCTTGGGGCTCGAGATCGGGAACGAGACTGGAAGATACAGTGTTTTGGTGCAAGGATACATTGATCGTTTTGAGGAGAAGTTTGGACTCCGTGATGCGAAGCGGGCGCAGACGCCAATGGAAGAGGGTTTTCCGAGCACGAAGGAGAAGAGTCCTCTGCTGGATGATGGGACGGACTATCGGAGTCTCATTGAAGCGCTTCTCTACATTTCCGTGTGTGCTAGGCCGGATGTAGCAGCGAGCGTGGCGATATTGGGCAGGAAAGTGAGTTCGCCAACGGTGGCGGATTGGATTGCCAATTGGGCCGGTGATGCTACTACGAGAAGATCTACGACTGGGTTCGTTTTTCACTATGCCGGTGGAGCGATATCGTGGGTTAGTCGAAGGCAAAGTTGCGTCACACTGTCTTCGATGGAATCGGAATACGTGGCGCTGAGCGAAGCTAGTCAAGAGCTGATTTGGCTTCGAAACTTGTTGATGGACATGGGTGAACAGCACTGGAACCTCAGTCCAATATTTATGTGAACCTTTGTTGGGGAAGGTCCATTAATTATGTAACGTATTAAGGGGGAACAGGGGTTTTGAGAAAACGTGACGATCCATACAAAAAAAATTGAGGGTTCATACAAAAAACGTGACAGGGTGGGGTGGGGGGTGGTCGGTTATAAATTGTCAATTTTTGCGTGACGTAATTAATGGACGTTCTCTTGTTGTACGTTGCCACAAATACAGTATCCGTGTATAACCTCAGCCGCTCTACGCATCTACATTGGGACGAACTACACTCGGTCCGGTCTGGTCGAAACAGAAGATTCGGTCCTACTATTTAAACGAGAAGACGGACTGGCACTTATCGGATCGGTCAGACCGGAAGTCCATTAGTGGAAGCAGAATTGTGTAATGTCTACTATGGAAGCAGAGTACGTCGCTCTGTCTTAGGCAGCACAGGAAGCCATATGGATTTCGGAACAGCAAACATGAAAAAGTAACGCAGATTTTATTTGTTTTCATATAATATTATAACGATAGATATTTACATGTTTTACAAAACCGCAGTGTATTTTTATTTTATCACCGAGTGAGCCAAATTATGGGTTCTTTCGACATAACATCCAGGAGGGACGGTTTCAACTATCTTTTGCAGCGTGTCCTTTGATGTTCCACAGCCGTATATATTCAGATGCTTCAATTTCGGGCATCGTTGGATCAATTTTGTCAGATGGTCGCTAGCTACCCAGGAGCAGTTTATCAACCTTACGCTTGTCAATTTTGGTGGCCAAATTGGCTGGGCTCCACCGTGGGTCACTTTCACGAATTCTAAATTCGTCAGCTCCTGAAAGTGATCGAAGATTGGGCCAATAATATTTGCTTTCGCTTTACATGCATACAACCGTAGTTCTGATAGATTACACATCACTCGTGCTAGGTTCGAAACAAATTCATTCGACGAGAAGCCAAAGTATTGCAGTGAAAACGACTGAAGACTTGTGAGCTTCCCAACGCTTTCTCTGAAATAATCTTCGAAAACATCATTTTTTACCGGCTTCCTTCCATCGAGAATCAGTCTTTTGAGTTTTGTTAACGTATACATTCTTTTCAAACAACCTGCATTTAACGACTCCATGTGGAAGCCAAGTTCTTGCAGTTCTGAGCAGTTTTCAATCACAGTATCGATTACTTCGGAATCTATCAGAACTTCTTCAATGCGTAGTACTTCTATTCGACGCAGCGTGCGAAGAAAATTGCTTAAAGCACTAAAATGAGGCAAATTTATTATGCCTAGTGTCAGGTTATTAACCCGGGGGAAATTCAGTCTGAAGAACGGTTCTATTGAATAGCCTTGTGGATCGAACGAAACCACTGCTACCGTTTCAAGTTGTTCGGACAGTCTGGAAAACAGGTTCAGTTGATCAGGTGTCTCGCAAGTCATCGTCAAATGGCGCAGATTGGGAACTATTTCGGGTTGAGGTGGTGCGTGGAATGTGAGATACGAAGGAGATTGCAGTACTTCATAGAACCTGGAATTGAACTTGAACATGTCCGAAGTCCGTTTGATGGTCAACCTTGTGAGTGAAGGAAAACGTCGAGGTTCTTCGTCCACATCGACAACAGCAGCTGGACCACGCATTGGCAGCATTTCACTCGTCCATCCCCAGCTCATGAGTCTTCCTCGGGTTTCAAAAGAAGCAGTTGTCAATGAAGGACAAGTTGACAAAACTTCGCTCAGGACGATGTTTAGCCTTTCTCGAAAGCAATAGAAATAAAATGCAACATCCAAGTCAACCAATGCATGCATCAAAGTTAACACTCGCAGTGCCATTTCTAAGTGTTGTGGTCGACTCCCTTGAAAAAGCAATCGCATATTTTTGTATGATCGATTAGACTCTTTCAAGCACGCAAAGGCACGGTTCAGACAATCATTATATCGTATCTCCAGAGTAAGTCGAAGCTTATTCATGAATTTGGCTGCAAAGGCCAACTGATTCCACCGGTGGCAAACCAGCGATGCTGCCAGGCGGCTACGGAAATTCAAACGATCAAAAATCAGAAGCAGAACCTACAACCAAATGAAATACACATTAAAAGATAACATAAAACAACAAAACTGTAGAACAGAGAATACCCACATCTGAAGGCAGTTCGGGAATCTCTTTTTCTTGCAACTCGTGATCCATTTTACGTCGATTATGGATGGGAATTTTCAAATTTCAAACTTTATTTTGATGAAATTTGAAATAAATATTGTTGAGTGAACCCAATGACTTCCATAGAAGGTGCAAGTACTTGTGCTTAGCAGGCGAATAGTGACGACACGTCATATCATTCCATTCACACTAATGCCGAGATACTCAAAATTTGGTAAAATGTATCGAAAGAGCACACCGAGAAAAAACAGGTTCGATGATGAAATTATTTGCGTTCAATTTATATATTGTTTCTCCTATACGGAGAATTCATTAAGTACCCTTTTATGGGGGAGGAACTTTTGGAAACTATGACGATCCAGAAAAAAAGGATTTGATATCCAAGCAATATATGTGACGGATGTGAGGGAGGTTTAAAAAGGGCATTTTTTGCGTGACGTGTTTAGGCTGTGTTCCATTTGTCGAATAAATTTTAATTTTACTTAAACTTGACAGATGAAAAATAATAATAAATAATTTATTACTTATTTATTCGGCTAAAGTCACTGCGCCAAAATAACCTTTTTGCAGTTGTTTGCCATTTTGAACTTTCTATCATAATCGTTTACCCAAAATTGGGTTGATTCCAATCATCTGCTAAAAACCAGTTTACTTATTTTTTGACAACTCCATACTGCTCGTAAACTGAGTGCCAATTTAAGTATGATTTAAACTAAACAAACACTTTCGTTTAACATCACCCACATTGCTTCTGTAATTACAAGAATATTTACTTGAATAAAATGCAACAAACTTTTGATATGTGCACATTTACATTCATGGACCTCTCTCAGTATAAGCATAGACTAACTCTAAGACCAGTAGGTCCCATACAAATACGATTTTTTTCTTGGCTCAGTCAGTACTAGAACATCGGTCCCAAGCTCGGTCCCAAGCTCAATAATGCACCCCTTATAATGAACTCACACGAACACACTCTCAAACATTCTGTCAAAATAACACAGGCGCAAATATGTATAGTAAGGTGCTGGCTTCAAGGTGTACTTTGGACCAAGGGGTACTACAACAGTGAACCAATTTCAAATCGCTAGTTGCATATTGATTGTTGGTATAAGCATAGACTAACTATAAGACTAGTAGGTCCCATACAAAAACGATTTTTTTCCTGGCTCAGTCAGTACTAGAATATCGGTCCCAAGCTCAATAATGCGCCCCTAATAATGAACTCACATGAACACACTCTCAAATATTCTGTCAAAATAACACAGCAAATCAAAACAAAGGCGCAAATATGTATAACAAGGTGCTAGCTTCAAGGTGTACCTCGGACCAAGGGGTTCTACAACAGTGAACCAATTTCAAATCGCTAGCTGCATATTGATTGTTGGTAAAAGAGCAATCCTAGCGGCTGGATAGTCATGAAGAAAATGAATATAAATATCTAGGGTTTTTTTTTCTTAGGAACGAATCTAACATTGAGAGACTCTCTTTGGTTACTTTCTCTTTCATTCATATTCAAATAACCTTTAAGTTTTTCATTCTACTTTTTGTAGAGTATGCTAGCCAGCACTGATGTGTTTCGATCTGTACTAAAGGATCCCTCAAAATTTTTATAATGGCGCTGTAATAAATGAAAGAGAGCGAGACCGGAGAAAATCTCTCAATGTAAGATTCGCCCTAATGGAAAAAAATTATTGGCTCAGGAAGTGCTAGCACACCGGCCCCAAGCATAATGATTGGCCCCTAATAACGTACACACCAAATTTCCAAAATTATATTCGGTACTTATTTTGCTGAACTCGGTCTGTAAAACAGAAATTTCACCGAAAATTTTGTAAAATATGACATTTTACAAAATTCCAGCAATCAAAAATACTGGATTTCTGTAATTTATAGAAAACTACCGAAAAATGTAAAATAAAAATACCGATCGAAACTTTAAATCATTGCAGTTCCTCAACACTGTAAACAACATTACAAATCTACCGTAATTTTATTCTTTTGCAAAATAAACTGTAAAACAAGTACCAAACAAATTGTAAATTTATTTCATGCTGTCAAACTCGGCCTTTGCCGCCATTTTAAAGTTCGAATGTTCGCCAGTTCTGTTATTTGACGGTGCAGTCAAGAGTAAGTGCCAAAAATGGATCAAATATTGGTCAAAATTGGAGTCCTTGATGAATGAGCAAGACATATTTTCCGTAAGTAAAATTAAAATGTATTTTATAATTCATTGCATATAGATGGAGCAAGAAGAACCCATCGTGAGTTTTTTTCTGCGGTCAGCCGATTCCGGGATATGTGAAGGGGCTTGGGGGCCATGTTAACCAAATAACATTGAATGAAATGTACGTTTTTAAAGAATAATCCTCATAATCAACAATGAATCACAAATATATGCCAAAAATTTATTCATTTATCTTAATTATCTTAAATGTTGAAAGCAAGAAAGAAAATCAACAAAAAAAACGAATATGTAAACTGTGATGAGCAACTGTGAATTTTTAACGTTATTTTCGGTAAAAATGTGACAGCGGGCGTCACCAATCGCTCGTCAATATTTACAGAACATTTCGGTAAATTTTGACAGCTCAGTAACGAAGTTAAATTAACTGAACGTACTGTTAAACTTAAAAACTACCGAATCGATTACCGAATGTTCAGCTGTTTCATATTCGGTAAAAAATGACAGTATACTGTAAAAAAATCAAAGTGTGTATACAGCGTTATTGGATTGTTTGGAAGATGAAGTCCAGAGAAAACGGCCCCATTTGCAGAGTGTGCTCTATCATCACGACAAATTTGAATGAAATTCGGTATCAATTGGTTCCCCACCCACCGTATTCGCCAGACTTGGCCCCCAGTGACTTCTATTTGTTCCCAAACCTGAAGATATGGCACATGGGAGAGGAACTCTGTCCTCTATTTGGATTTGTTTTGATTCGCAACGTCTGAGATCACTCAAGTTTTTCTCGTCATCTCTATCGTAGAGGCCTCGAAGAAAAACACCGTGAACCGTTACGATACTGATCCCCACCAGTATGATTAATGGTTACCACCATTTATGGAGTTTACATACTCTAATTGTTATGTTTCATCAATGTGCGCATCAAAACAGAGTTTACACAATATATCGCTAGAATAACTATCACAAAGCCATCAGTGGTACATGAGCGCTTTCCAAACGTCATCTTTTGCCTGTTGAGGTGGCGGATTTGTCCGTGCTTCGGACAGTGGGATGTAAGGCAAAGGATGACGTCCTTGGTTCGAGTACTACTGTACCCATGCCCTTTCGCTCAAATTTCAATACATCTATTCAATTTCCAACCTACCGTACACTGACGGAACTTCCAACACTTTCTTTTCATATCTTTCATTCATTACTGTTCACTCTTGGTGCCTCATGATGATGATCGAACCTCGGATCGAACATCTATTTCTACATCATAATCATCACTCCACGCACGGAGAATACAAAACATAACAATTAAAGTATGTTATATGAATATTTTTAAAAGCTTAATCTCAGATTTATGAAAGACACCACAGTATTTTTAATTTGCTTGATTGATGTTGAAGAAACATTTCATCATTACTATTAATTAACAAGGAAAAAATATATTACTCCTTAATAAAAAATTGCTATCCACCTGAAAAGAACGAAAAATAAAATTGGAATTTGTAAGGTTTCAACGCAAACTAATGGGAGTTGTCGGCTTAACTTTCGGAAAAAAGTATTCCGTAATATTGAACAAAATTCCGTAATCTCTTTACTTTTTAAGTCGATACTGGCCTTAACAAAGCGACAAAAAACCCAGAACTCTATTTTGACTGCGTTGCACTCTCGGTATTAAACGAACATTCAAAGTACTCTAAACGTATTTCTAGTACTCAAAAGTATGTCATGGGGAATCAAAAAGTCTAAAAGTATTGCAAGATTTCTTTAGACGAGTACAGAATTACATTTAAAGTTGAACAGCATACAACTTATTTAAGTCCTTAGACGTACTAAATAAGTAATTAAAGTATTTGAAAGAATAAAAATCATGTTTAAAATACATTTGCAAGCTACTTTAAAGTACAAACTCAGAAATTTTTACAGTATTCGGTAATTTTTTACTGACCTTTCAACAACTGAACGGTCGGTAATCCAATTTACCGGATTTCGGTTAAATTTTACAGTATTCCGGTAAAAAAATAACAAATATGAAATAGGCCAGCTCATGATTTGCTGTAAACATCAATGTCGATTGCTATGATCACAAACTCGTCTACTAGCAGGTTATGAGACAGACGTAGACGACCAAACTTTTAGTTTGTCATTGATCTTTAGGATGGCAATGTGTATTCCTTCTTTCATTTACTCTCATGGAATGTTAGGCAAAGCGACTGTGACGACAAACAGGATGCTTCGTTTAAAAACAAACAAATGTAAGAGACAGCAGACTTCACGTTACAAACCGGTGCGCTATGTCCATTATTAACAAAGAAAAGAGGAAACATGGGCTCTCTCAAAAGCAACAGTGATGCCCTAGCTGCCGCTCAACAACGAAGCATTATTAATTGTTGGTTACTATTGGACAGCTCCGAAACATATTTTTGTATTGCATATGATAGTGCCAGATGATGGACAATATATTCATAAGCATAGATCAAGCTCAAATGACTGGAATAAACATGAAATAAATTGTGATTTCAGATTTTTTTAAAATGTAATAAATTTAACTCAATGTTCAACATCACATTCAGGCAACTAGCCTAGCTGTGAGAGAGAGCTGATGAAGACATGCTCTCCGGTACACGTGATTAAAAGCAAAATACACAATGGCAAAATTAGAGCGAACTTTTTCAGCAGGTCAGAAACAGATGGTTTTCTAGATGATGTACTTTAAATCTTCAATATGATAGTAATAAATTGGTAATCAATCATGATTTATACATCGAATGCAGCACGGGCAAGAATGCTGCAACACCGTACGAGAGCGAATGTGGAACGGTACAGACAGGCACGGAACAGACAAAATTCTATTCTTCGAAGGAAAAAGCGCCAGGAGGGAAGATCGAGACCGCGAAGAAATGGAAGCACTGTACCGTGCTAACGACACACACAAATTCTATGAGAAGTTGAACAGCTCGCGCAAAGGCCACAAGCTGATACGTGCAGAAACCTGGATGGCAACCTTCTCACAGGAGAGCGTGAGGTGATTGAAAGGTGGAAGCAGTACTTCGACAAGCACGGCAATGAACGGTAATGTTACAGCGAACGAAAGTGGCTCGGTAATAAATCAAGGAACATGCGCAGAAGATGACAGGACCCCGACCCCAACCCTTCAGGAAGTTGAGGAGGAATTGGTCGGTTGAAAAACAACAAAGCCGCTTGTGTTGACCAACTCCCAAGCGAGCTATTGAAATACGGAGGTGAAGCACTGGCCAGAGCGCTGCACTGGGTAATTACCAAGATTTGGGAGGAGGAATGTTTACCGGAAGATTGGACGGAGGGAATAGTGTGTCCCATCTATAAAAAGGGCGACCAGCTGAATTGCTGCAATTATCGTGCGATCACACTACTGAGCGCTGCCTACAAGTTGCTCTCCCAAATATTATGCCGCCGCCTGTCACCAATTGTAAAGGAGTTCGTGGGGCAATACCAAGCGGGATTCATGGGTGCCTGCGCTACTACGGACCAGATTTTCTCGATTCGGCAAGTGCTGCAGAAATGTCGCGAATACAACGTGCCCACACATCATCTTTTCATCGATTTCAAATCAGCTTATGATACAATCGATCGAAACCAGCTATGGCAAATCATGCACGAATATGGATTTCCGGAAAAACTGACGCGGTTGATCAAAGCAACGATGGATCGAGTGATGTGTGTCGTCCGAGTATCAGGGACGCTCTCGAGTCCCTTCGAATCTTGGAGAGGGTTGCGGCAAGGTGATGGATTGTCGTGTTTGTTGTTTAACATTGCACTGGAGGGTGTGATTCGAAGAGCTGGGATAGACACGAGTGGCACGATCTTCAGGAAGTCTGTCCAACTATTTGGCTTTCCGACGACGTCGATATCGTAACATGTAACTTTGAGACGATGGCGGAAACGTACATCAGACTTAAGGCTGAAGCTGGTAGGATTGAGCTTGTGATTAATGGGTTGAAAACAAAATACATGAAGGGAAGAGGCTCACGAGAAAACAATTTTAGCCTCCTAGCACGACTTCAGATCGACTATGATGAAATAGAGGTAGTAGACGAATTCGTGTGTCTGGGCTCATTGGTGACCGCCGATAACGACACCAGCAGAGAAATAAAAAGGCACATTATGGCTGGCAATCGTGCCTACTTTGGACTCCGAAGGACGCTAAGATCGAACAAAGTTCGCCGCACCAAAAAGTTGACCATCTACAATCCATTAATTAGACCGGTAGTTCTCTACGGCCACGAAACATGGACATTGCTAGTGGAGGACCAACGCGCCCTTGGAGTCTTTGAACGGAAGGTGCTGCGTACCATCTACGGTGGAGTGCAGATGGAAGACGGAACGTGGAGGAGGCGAATGAACCACGAATTGCAGCAGTTGCTGGGAGAACCTCCCATCGGCAAAAATCGGTCGACTACGATGGGCAGGGCATGTCGTAAGAATGTCGGACGACAGCCCTGTGAAAATGGTTCTCGAAAACGAACCGACAGGTACAAGAAGAAGAGGCGCGCAACGAGCAATGTGGAATGATCAAGTAGAAGGCGACCTGCGGACCCTCCGCAGACAGCGAGACTGGCGAGTGTCAGCCATGGACCGAATAGAATGGAGACAACTTCTGTGTACAGCAGAAGCCACGCCGGCCTTAGTCTGATTGGTAAGGTAAGGTTGTACATCGAATCATAAGCCCTATAGATAGAGCTTATGATCGTATCATTAAAAGTGAAATAATTTGGAAAATCTAGAAGTTTTAGACCTTTGCTTATAAGTACCTAACGTATACCACAGAGAACAGACATCCAAGCTAGAGTGTCCACCGTGTGTAAATTTCTGTAACTGCCATTTTAAAATTATAGCTCATTTTCGTTAGTTTTGGTGAATCGTATGTTGTTGGCGCCACTTGCCCGCCTTGAGATTTGATAGCCTGTCAATTTTAGTTTGGTGAAACCTAGACTAGGCGGCGTTGTTTTTCCAACGGTTTGCTTTTAAAAGTTTACACAGTAAATTGGAGAAAAAATGTTCGAGCCTGGATGTCTGTTCTCTGTGGTAGAGAGTTTATTAAAGTTTAGAAACAAACCAAATAAAGCACATTCAACTAATTATGTTTTTTGTTGTTGCATGATACATGTAATCAATTATAATGTTTGTAAATTGGAAATATCCTGCTTATTAACATGCAACCCTAGGAGTGGACAGCATTTTCTGCTAGAACCAAACATGTTAAGGGAAAGTGTCGATAGGGTCCGATAGAGCTCGGCAGGTTTTGAACGAATTCGTCACCTTGAAGGGCAAATTAAAGCGTCGGACAAGGAGGAGTATAATCGCTATGAAGAAAACACATTTGAATATGATATATAAAACACAAATTTGGATATGGGGTCTCATACTGCCCTGCACTCCATTTCGTAACAATCTGAGATCCATTGGCCCAAACCTGTACGATTATAAAAAAAATCCCCACTAACTATCAAAGTGCTGCCTTACCAAAGATACTCCGTTTTACGGTACCATACCTACGAAGGTCCTCAGAACAAAATTGATGCCTGAATGACCTAGCTTAAAAGCTTTCAAACACTGATAGTTGCTGTGAATTCAGTACAAATTGAGCGCCGACGTTAAGTCCTAGTACGAACGTGAAAATCCAAAGAAAAGAATGATCAGTCGGTGCATCGGAATTACTCAACATCCAAAAATACAAATCTCGTGGCAACAAAAACTCAACAATAACTGAGTAAGCCGAGAGGCAATATAGCACAACCGATTGTTACTCATTGCAGAAAAAAGAAAATAAGCTTATTTTAATTTTCGCACCGTTCTGCATCATTTTTCTGGCAGTCAGTCAGAATGCGAATCAAAGATCTATGTATTTGTATTAGCTACACATCACCGGTTCGAATCGAGAACGATGATCATGGGATACTCTCAACAAAACAAAAAAAAAACAAAAACCATGTGCATCGCCATCGAGAACTAATGCTCGGTTAGATAGTAAGGATAGATTAGGGGCAAAAGGTGTGTTTTTGGTTGAGTTTCTCCTACAAATTGTTTGGGATTGGATTGAACATTCTGTGGAGAAGGTGCATTTCGGTTTGAAGTGAAACGTGGATTCCAGGTGTATAGTGGTGTTTTTCTGATTCTAAATATATCAATTCAATCATAGAGAAAACTAATCTAGATTCGCAAAGTGGAAACAAAATGATATCAGATTAGTTTTTTTTTTTGCTTTAGCAAGCATAAGATGAGATCTTGTGAAGAAAAGACAGTGAACATGAAACCAAGATTGGGCTTTGATCGATATGCATCGTATTATCTTCTACGGTTTTCTAAAGCAGTCGAAAAGTGTTGTCTTATCTGAGCCATGTGGCATGCCTTATTAGACATGCATAAACCGTTGCAGATGAAAACGAATGGGCAAACATTTTGCTACTTAATCAAGTGTTTTGGATCTGAGCCAAGTTAGTATTAAACGGGTGGATTTTTCTCAAATCTCATGATTTGCTGTCAACAGTTTTGCGCGAATGCACCCAAGCCGGTAGTTAATGTTCGATCAGCCGATTAAGCATCTCCCGACAGTGTGTGTAAACCACACCCTCATATTAATGAGGTGTAACTTGAAGTGAACCGTATGGACCATCTCTTTTAGATTATTGAGAATACAGGTTTCTTCGCAAACAGCGCCGTGGATGGCGTCGTTTGCACATCGCAATTCGCGGATCATTAATTTTCTATAGTTCTCTGATATGTACTTGTTCGGGAGATTCAAATATTTGAATGATTAAGAATGGTTTCACTCATATACCTATTGAAGAAAACAATTCTAATAGCACTCAATTTGCGACAATATGTTGAAATTTATTTGTTCAAAACATACAAAATTTTTAAATTTACTTCCAATTTCCGCGAATCCAAGTTTTTTAATTTACTTCCATATTCCGCGAATCGCTGGTAGAAAGTGATCCTATTATGATGAAAAAATCGATAGCAAAAGGATTAACGCATTTCCCAGGAACGTACACTTTATGGAACGAGGCCTGAATTTGAAACTATCGGCAAAGCCATCCATGTTTTATATATTGCCGCATTCATCAGACAACACGGTCCACATGGATAAAATTTAAACTAAACAAAGATATTCGAACGCAGCAATCATATGCTAAAACTGTTAGTGCTAATTCAAAAGTCAAACAAACTGTGCACCATGTCAGTTATACAACACATTACAGGTAGTGAATTGTTCTGACCATAATCGGTGCGTCTTAAACCTTACCAAAAGAAATCAGTGCGCTTCAAATTACGGGGAATAACAATAATGTTGAGTTGAACCAAACTATGTACTAGGTGAATCCGGTTAGCACTTTTTGCACGAAAAAAAATCATCCAGTTGTCGTCTACTGGTCAATGTGTCCATTCTGATTCTAATCGGAAGGTAGATCGGTATGATGACGCCATGGGAGAAACATCTGCTCATAGCGAACAAATCGTGACTGGCCAGCTTCAATCATTGACGTTCAGATTCCAGTGTACGGATCTTATCCTACAGCAGCATAAGGCCTGTACTCGCAAAAAATTGCACCAGACAAAAGTGTTCGCCAAAAATGTATTTTAGTTCGGATATTCTTGAAACTTTCAGGAAATGAACTAATACATATGGATTATGTTTTTTTATTCAATATTTTATTCAATTTTTTTTCCATCGCTGGAAGCCCGCACCTTTCCCTTAAGACCTCTTATTAAATTTTGTGCAATGGTGGAACCGGCCTTTTTGGTCACTTTCATCCATTCTTTCTTCAACTCCAGCTTCAACTCAACTCCTTGGACGATTTGCAAACTTTGGCCTTCATTATAACCCAAAATTTTTCCACCGGACGAATCTCTGGTGAATTTGGGAGGTTGGCGGTTTTTGGTACAAAAACCAACGTTATTGTCTCTGTACCAATCCAACGTCGATCGCGCGTAATGGCATGATGCCAGGTCCAATCAAAATAATGTCTCGCCTCCGTGGGACAGCAGGAGGGGCAACAGACACTTCTGGAGGCACTCGGTGCGGTAAATTTCGCTGTTGATGGTATCCGTTGTGATTTACGGTTTACTCAGTTCACCGCATTGGCATATGGCCTGCCACAGCAAGTATTTTTTTGGCACTTTCTTCTGCTTTATGTCTTCCGGAACTTCAAACCGTGATTTGGCAACGTAGAACTCCAGCCCCGGTATCTGCTTTGCGTCTGGCTTGATGTAGGTTTCGTCATCCATAACCACACACATCGGTTTCGTTAACCACTCTCGATACAGCTTCCTTGCGTGGGATTTTTCCGCTGTGTTTTGTTGATCACGCCGGTTCGGATCCTTGCGGACCTTGAATACACAAAGCCCAGCTCGTTTCATAGTTTGCTGAACGAACCAGGCAGAACATTTTGCCTTCAGAGCCGCGTCGCGAATCGAAAGGATCGGATTACACTTGAACGAATCCAACACCTTCCGGGCCTTCACAGGGTCAGCTGTCTTCGATTTTCTTCCACTTCCAGCTCGCTGCCTTGTCGTCACGCACTCCTTAAACGATTTTACCACCCGAGACACAGTTGTATGAGTGATTCCCAGTTGTCTTCCGATGCATCTCATGGTCGCAGTCGGATTTTCCATGATAGCGCGCAAAATTCTCCGGCGATTTTCTTCTTGTTTCGATGACATCACAATAACCACTAAACCGATTGTTATGAAATTTTGCAAATGTAAACAATTTACTCCAAACTAGTTGTACAAAGATTTTCATCAATTTTTACCTAGGGACAAAACAGTTACATACGGATAAAAATGGTGCATTTTTTTCGAGTACAGGCCTTACACCGGAACGGACCGCCCTTGTAGTGAAGTAGTAAAGTAGTAAAACGCACGTAAACAGTATGGATCTCGGAATTCATGTGCAATTCTAAATATACATCCCGAATTTCTGTTAGATTTAGCGATGGCAAATGAGTCATCAACTTTAAAGGAGAGTTTTGAGTCGAGAGTTCCTTGATCATTGCGAGTGAATGCATCACCGCATGATCACCGAGAATTTGTGAGTTATTAGTTTTAGTGACCGCTGACCTCCCGTCAAAAAATCCGTGTTGATCGCACGAAATGTGGTTTTTAGCAACTTAGTGCCTGCACATATACATTTTTTTTAGTTAAGAAACAATAAAGATTCCTTGCATCCATCTTGGAAAGATGATTGAGCAATTGATTGATTACAAATAGCTGTTAGGAGAACGCAGAGTGCAGTTGCACTTTTTGAAAACAATAGACAATAGACAATAGACAATGTTTGGAAAAAGGGGAGTTCTACTCAATTTTAAGAGTAGACCCACTTTTTAAAAAAATTGAAAAACATTTCCATGAGAGAAAAAAAAATAATATGCAATTGTATTCAAAAATTGAGTAAAATGAAACAAGAGTAAAAGAGCGTAAAAAAACGAAATAAAAGGGGACAAATCAAAGAAATCCAAGAATTCTGGGTGTGAGTTGGTCAAAAAGTTCAATGAACAGTTCGGAAAAGCAGAAATCTATTAATAAATTATTTACTTGACGTTCAATCGTAAGATGGTTCTGGCCAAAGTTATTAATGAAAACAATTTTCTTAGGCCCAGGTAGTAGACTTTTCCATATGTCACTATGCCAAAGTGCTTAGAGGATGAGAACCAAAAGTTAGGTATTCCCAAAGTAATTTCAATACAAACTTCAAAGGACCAAATGCAGCTAAAATTTCGGGGAGCGACTCAATTACTTATTTGCAATCGATTGAATGGGATCAAGCTGAATCAATACTTTGACCCACCTTGATGTAAAATTATGCTGATTCTGGTTAATCACAGAGTTTACTTACTTACTTTTGTCTCCTATCCATCCCTAGGGTTGCATAGGGCCACCGAGAAAGACTTCCATCCTGGGCTGCTGCTTGCTTTAGCCTTGACCTGGGCCCAGGTCAGATTTCGATCGATTTCCTTTATTTCCTTATTGAGGCTCCGACGCTACGAGCCCCTGGGTCTGCCACTGCTGTGATGTCCTGCTGAATTCCAATTCAGCGCTTGTTTGCAGATTTGGTTTCCGCCCCTTTGTAGTGTGTGGCCGACCCATCTCCACCTTTGTTCAAGAATTTCCACTGATGTCGGTTTCTGTTGGCATCGACGATGAAGCTCAGCATTCGAAATCCAATTTTGAGACCACCAGACATGAATTACATACCGCAGGTATCGGTTGATCAAGACCTGTAGCTTTTTAGTATTCTCCGCTGATACGGACCACATCTCGATAGCGTAAAACAGCACAGATTTCAGCAGATAATTTCTCATCTCCATGCGAAGCGCCAGGAGCGGACAGTAATTTTATTGCTAGAACACAAAGACATGAAGAGAAAGTATATTGATAGGTCCGTAAGGCAACGGCAGGTGACCCTTGACTGACTATTTCCCCCCTTGCCTATCCTGTATAGGGTAGTATGACAAAGGGTTATGTGCCTGATCGAATACTACCGTCCAAATGTCCTCCGCTCGTTTTCAATCTTGTATCGTTCATTTTCAAAGCCTGCCGTTGCCTTACGGACCTATCAATATACTTTCTCTTCATGTCTTTGTGTTCTAGCAATAAAATTACTGTCCGCTCCTGGCGCTTCGCATGGAGATGAGAAATTATCTGCTTCTGAAAAAACTTCATCTCCATATATTTCTAAAACTCGCCCTAGCATTTTTAATTCGTGCACCTACGTCGCCCTTGGTTCCGCCGTCTGACACTATCTGGCTCCCAAGATATTGGAAACTATCGACTTTCTCCAATGCTTGCCGCTACCGTAAAATTGGAAGGATTGTCCGTGTTGTCATTCAACGATTTAGTCTTATTGACGTATTGGGTCTCACCGCCGCAGAGGAGCTTTCGGCGAGGTCGTTAGGCTTGCTCTGCATATCAGAACGCCGTTGCGCTAACAAAGCAACGGATCAACCCCGGGAACCTTATTGGGTTTCATGCTTCGAATAGCTGCTTCGATCTCCTCCCCCAATGATGGAGCCTCGGAGTTGATGCGAGTGATGCGCTGCATCTGTGGCCAATCATGACGAGATGTTGATGGTTTTTTGGACGTCGTAACTTGCAGAAGTTGTTCGAAGTGCTCAAACCAACGTTTCAACTGGTCAGTGGGGTCGGTAAGTAACTGTCCAATCGCATCCTTCACAGGAATCTTCGAATTCATACTTGCTCCACTCAGGCGTCGTGAGAAATCGTAGAGAAGGCGGATATCGTCAGGGTTTGCGGCTTTCTCCTTTTCATCGGCCAGGGAGTTCACCCACGCTCGCTTGTCCCGGCGGCAGCAGCGTTTTACTTCCTTCTCTAAAGTCGATTACCGTTGACGAGACTCGTACTTGGCTACTCTGGTTTTTGCCCGCTCTATCGCAGCTTTAGCTTCTCTACGCTCCTCAATCTTCCTCCAGGTTTCATCGGTGATCCACTTTTTTCGCTATGTGCGCAGCTCACCCAGCTTACTTGCACTTGTCTCGATAAAAACATTCTTAATGGCCGTCCATTATTTTTCCACGTTGCCACCTTCCGGAACATCTGCTGCTCGAGTCTGAAGTTCTTCAACGAACGAACTTTTCACAGGTGAATCTTCTAGTCAGCGTGTGTTGAATCCCGTCGCTGGATCCGTGCAATGCATAGGCGGATCTCACCGGGAGGTGGTGGTCAGATTGCGATATCGACTCTACGTTTATTTCGGACATCAGGAAAGCTTCGTCTCCATTTTCAGCTGATGGAGATGTGGTCGATTTGATTTTCTGTATGTCCATCACGGAAAACCCACGTGACTTTGTGCACTGGTCGATGGGGAAAGAGCGAGCCCCAATCATCAACAGCTAACCGTTGTCACTCATTTCTCCGAGACCATGACGTCCCATAACACGCCCATAGTCCGTGTTGTCGGAGTCGATCTTTGCATTGAAATCACCAGTGTTCCCAAGCAACACACAAGATTTATAACGGTTGATAATATTTTTATAGGACTAGATTTGATTATAAAGAAGTTTACTCAACATGAAATCATGAAGATGTGTTGCTCGGGTATATCTTGATATTACCCTGCGGAACTTTATTCACGACGGGGACGACGGGACGAGGAGATTTTTTACAGTAAACTTAATTACTGTAAAAAATCTCCTTTTCCTGTAACTCGGCAGTATCGGTTGGTGCATAACATTGGATTGCCGTACGGTTCCTAACCCGTGTCCTAAGTCTGGCCATGGTTATTCTCTCATTAATTGGTTCCCACTTGATGAGCGCAGCCTGGGTCTGTCCGTTCAGTAGGAAACCAACTCCACAGTTTCGGGGAGCGTTGTCACCTGAAATACCGGAATTTAATAATACCTGTCGGAATTTAATAATACTACCGTCGGGAGTTTGTGTTCTACGAAGTTTGGCCAACGGACTTCACTAAGCCCTAGGATTTCAAGCTGCATGGGTCGTGTCTCGCTGGCGAGTTGTGTCAGCTTTCCTTGCTGAGCTAACGTTAAAACATTTCAAGTTCCAATTCGCGTTCTTTGTTTCATGCTAAAAGTTGATGCCGTAAAATCAGTCTATGGTCTTTCATTACTGGTTTCTGTAACAATTTAACATCGGAGACAGTAGGTGGTTGGCTTAAGGTTCTTATCTCCGTGATGGGGTTGCCATCTTAAGTGTAGCTTGTGGGGAACAGCATTTCTTATTCAGCGGCTGGATACCAGACAGACGCTGTTTGAGCCGCACCTCCGTGGTGGAGAGGCGCTCAGGTTGGTGGAGACTGCCTTTCGGATATTTGTGGGTTTTTGGAAGAAATTCAACAGTGTCCAATACCTGCGCCGTCCCCCCACATCCAGGTCAGCCTTAGCTCATTGTTCGGGACTGCTTATTTGGATATTCGTAGCTAACCATTATATCTGATGGCCATTCGTTATCCGCAACCTACAATCCGCCTGGTGGCTTTCAGGTAAGCCTCGTAGAGTCTCCACCTACTCTACGGTTCCCGGCTGTAGTAGCAACTACAAGATGTGCGGTCATGTAACAACTGCAATGAAGCTCACATGCTTTGTAATATAAGCAAAAATTGGAAAACTCACAATGCTGTGCTGTAGCTTGTCTTCCGAACGATTGCATTTCAGAAAGGCACTGGCAGCTTGATAGGAAAAATTTAAGTGATATTGATTTACTTACTTTATGACCAAAGTTACTAGATTAATTTGATAATATGACAGTGGATATCAGTTTAAAGCGGATATCATTCCAACTCATTTTAATTGAAGATCCACAGGGGAATAATATACGATTATTCACTGTAAAGTTAAATACATTTTTGCGTCAATACAATATTTCGACTACAATATTTCATCAATTTACTCGGATCGTGTTGCTTTTCTCCAACCTCGTTGACGACACACACTTGCCAGATCTTGCTACAACTAATCACCGTAGAATTTGACAAGCTCGTGATTCAGCCTTCGAAGCCACTCACCGTTCTCCTTCACATCCAAAGATGTGAAGCAACGTTCGAAAGCACCAAGAACCTGCAGGTGCACATCGAACATTGACTACGTCTCAAACCCGTAGAGAACAGTTCCACATGGAACATTAAGTGCCGGGGTGAATCCTTTTTGACCGCAAGTTCTTCAGGAGCCCATAGTGGGTACGTCTTCCACATAGACTAAAGAGTCACCCACAATTGATACGTTGCGGATGCGTTGACGTAAATTTGACAGAAAACCTATGGGAAAACTGTCAAATTCACTCAAACGCATCCGCAACGTATCAATAGTGGGCCAGCTATAACTCTTAGACCAGTAGGTCCAGAACAAATATGATTTTTTTCTCGTCTCAGTCAGTACTAGCACATCGGTCCCAAACATAATGATTCGCCCCTAATAACGTAACTCGCACCAACACACCCTCAAATATGCTGTCAAAATAACATAGCGAATCAAAACAAAGCACAAGATACTGTACCGGAAGGTACTGAAAAGCGCAAGAGTTATAGCAAGGTGCAGACTGCAAGGTGTCTTTCGGAACTAGGGGTGCTCCAACAATGAACCAATTTCAAATCGCAAGTTTCATATTGATTGTTGTCTTCCATTGATCATGCTTCTTCGGATTACACGGCTGTTGTGTTTGTCTGCCGTAAGCAAGGATCCGAGGTTGACGAATTCTCCGACCACCTCGAAGGTCTCCTCGTCTATCGTTACGCTGCTTCCTAGACGGGCCTTGTCACGCTCTGTACCTTCTACTAGCATGTGCTTTGTTTGCGACACATTCGCCACCAGTCCGGCTTTGGTTGCTTCGCGTTTCAGGCGGGTGTACAGTTTTGCCACTGTTCCAAATTTTCTGTCGACAACAATCGTACCATCCGCGAAACAAACAAGTTCACTGGAGCTTGTGAAAATCGTACCTCGGTTGTTGAGCCCGCCTTTACATGATATCTTTCAGCTCTATGTTGAACAAGAGGCATGAAAATCCATCATTATGTCGTAGTCCCCGACGTGATTCAATCGAGCTGGAATGTTCTCTCGACATCTTCACGTTGTTTTGCGTCCATCGTAGTTTTGTGACTGACTTGCCAGGAAAACCGTTTTTGTCCATCATTCTCCGTAGCTCTTAAAATCGAAGAATGCATCGGATGCGAAGTGATGCATCCGAAACTGCTATTCGCGGCATTTTCGGAGGATTTTCCGTACAAAGAAGATCTGGTCCGCTGTCGAGCGTCCGTCGGTGAAACTGGATTAACTGTTGATGATAGACGACGCAAAATGATCTAGGATGGCATTTTATAGGCGGCATTTTGGATTGTGACCACTCGACAATTCTCATTGTTGTATATGGGGCATATAACCTCTTCCTCCAGTAGCTGTGCAGCTTCTACGGGTTTATCTTGATAAGTTCAGCTCCGATACCATCCTTGCCAGCGGCCTTGTTATTCTTGATCTGTTATAAAGCATCCTAAACGTCTCTAAGCGTGGGAGCTGGTTCGTTTGCATCGTCCACCGTGCTGTTGAAGTAATTTCTTCCGATATTTGATCTTCTGCATTTGTGTCCTCTGCACTATTCTTAGAGGCGGTGATTTCAATAAGTCTTAGGCCGTTGTCGTTTGTACACTAGTAAGTGCTGAACTTTCCTATAGTCAGTCTAAACTCCTCCGTCCGGCCAACCAGAGTATTCAAGTCTCATATGATGATCTTGAATTCATGGCTTGGGCAGCGACGTATTCACGTTCTAACTGCGCGTAAAAAGCATCCTTAGCTCTCTTTATCAGTGCTGAAGTTCCACGTTCCTAGATTTCAAGTAGTCGCTAAGTCCTTTTTCGTCGCTGTGGTCTTCGCTGATTCCTGCGGCCCGTATTTTTGTTTTCCAGCTGGCTTGCAAGGCTAAGGGCAACCCCTGTTAGGTAAAATTTTCGAATGAGGATGAATTGATTGGCTTCCGAAGTCTAATGACAGCTAGCTGTCGAGGGGTCGCTCGATGGGGTTCTTGCTGTAGGAAATAGGAAATTGGTATTCCCAACAGATTTAAGTGCCACTGCTCGCTAAATTCTTATTTTGTTTCTTTTAAACGCTTCCAATTAGATTTTAATTATTGCGCCTTAATATCCTGGTTCTTAGAAACCTTTTGTAAATTTTACGTATTTTTAAAAAGAAATAAGTTGTGTCATTTAAAGTAATATTTTTGAAAGGGTAATTAAAAGTTACTAAACTTTATACATAGTTAAAATATAAAATATTCATTTTTTTATGCTTGTTCTGCTCTACGCTTTTGAGATACCATAACCAAACGAGAGTGGAAAATATAAAATGTGATGTTCAGGTACACTATCTTTTGTTGAAACATGATGCATATTAAAGCACACATAATTCTTTAGTGATTTGAAATATTTGATGTTTATAAAATACTGTTTGGGTGGTAAAGGTGGATAAACATCATTACGCATCCTATGCACATGCCTTGAAGATTAATGCATACTAACTAGTGCCAAAACTGGATGATTAACCCTATCATATCTTGTTCATGATTTTATATAATTCAAATTTTGCGTTCTGTTCTTAAAATTCATGAGTAGTAAAATTTCAAATATCTTAATAGTATATTTCCAATAAGTTGATGATAAAACCTTTATAAAGGCGTCATTCACTCAAAAAAGTTTACATTTCAATAAGCCAAAAAACTGGCGTTTTAAACAAATTTTCTTGTTCTGATATTTTTTAAACAATTGTCTAAGTAACAAATTTTGAATTTACATTCAGAAACAAATTTAACTTCGAATCCGACTCAACGATGCCCTATGTATTAATCTTATTAGAACCAGGGGCTTTTATATCCACATATCCGAAGACACCATTTCTTTAAAATGAATGATAAACGAGAAATTTAAATTCTACCAGATCTCTAGCTTGTTTGATTGTTGCCACAGTTTTTGCTAGATTTCCGAGCAACTTTTAGTTACAATTCCCATATCATAGTTAGTATGTCATGCAAACAATATATAGGGGTATACTGTTGGTTATTCCACATGCGAATATTTTCAATCTTATTCTAGATGCTCGATTATTTTCAGTTAGTATAACGCTCTAATCTTCAAACATGGATTCATGGAGTTTAATAGACATATCCTCAAATCTTATTCGAGAGGATAGCTTCAATAGTAACTATCGCAAGAGTCGAACAGTGAGTACCAATCCCCAGTGAGATGCTTCAAGTTTTGACCAACCTTTCCGCCATCCCTTCGCGTTATCGTGCAGATTCATCCCATCGATAAATGTTGTTCGTAAGAGATGTGTTTGTGTATACATATTTGTTGTTCGATCAATGTCTGCTTTGCTTTATCAATTTTAAACCTTACCTCCGGAAACATGCTTCTCATTTCAGATTTTCCTCAATAGCTTCTTCGATACGGTAAATTTCACAACAAAGTTGGAATAGAGCGTTGTAATTATAAATGTTAACTGGATTTCGAAGCTAACTCTAGTTGATTCTTCATTTATAGTTGTACCGAAAAAAAGTATATCGCTTCATGATTTTATTGTCTTGATCTTTAGGAAACCTAAGGTGTTATTGTTTGTGATATTCAAAAGTCGGGTCGCATCAATACTGCAATCAACGCTTCAGGCAAATATGTACAGCAACTCAAATATATCAAAGCAATCCATTATTTACACTAAGGTTTATTTTTTCCAATTTTTTTTACACGGGTTGCTTTCGGCGAGAACGGAATAACTTGTCAACCTAATTCAAATCACATTTTATGTTTTGGGCCAAAAGTAATAATATGGCAGTTTATTAAAAAAAAATCACAATTTTTGGTGTAAATACTCAAAATTAAAAAAACTGTATTTTAACTTTTGCATGGCAATTCAAAAGTTGGTTGGCAGTGTCACCGTTTATTTGTGTTGGTTAATTCAAGATTCTTTGAATTACATAAAAATTCGTACATTGCATTTGCGTTGAACATTCACTGAACGAAATATCAATTCAGTTTTGAATGTTACAACAATATTTTTCGCCTCGATTTAGAATATTATGGTGGGAATTTTGTGGAACAATTACTTTTAAGTCAAAACATGCATACAAATACCACCGCGCTAGTTTTTAATGAAATTAAGATTTTATTTTGTTTAGTTGTTTAGATTATTAATCTTGTATATATGATTGCTTTTTCTTGACTTTTCGAAACTGAATTCGTAGAATGTGATTATACAACAAGAATGCCGATAGTAGAACCTTGCAAGTATGATACAAATACAAATACAAACAGAAGCGAGGACAGAAAACTTATCGTTGCCAAGATAAGAAACGCCGCCTGGAGAAATTAGAGGGCGAAGAAATGGAGCAGCTGTATAATCTTCAATAAACGCGAAAGTTCTACAAGATACTCTAAAGAAGTAAAGTAAAGTAAGCTTCGGCAAGCCTATGGTCTTTCCTGCCTCCTGTTCAACATTGCACTAGAAGGTGGTATGCAAAGCAGTACACTGAACCGTAAAGTAGAAATGGTTGGATTAAGGATGAACACGTCGAATACTAAGTATTGTTACCCGCTAGCTACTCCGAAGCTAGGAAAGGTGGACAATAACAGGGTCGTTTACCTTTATGTCTCAACACTACACACTCCCAGAATCATTTACTTACAGGGAAGCTACACATTCAACTGTATTACGCGACACGTACCCCCTAATGTGGCAAAGTGGAAAGATCGACAGACCATGCCGTACCAGGAGGCTCAAAAGCTTTCAAACCAATCGTTGATTCTGTCAACCACACTGGGCGAGGTCGAAAACGCAAAAGAAAGAGCAAAAGCAGTGGAAAAGCCTAACCAAGGATCAGTTTGACAGAAGAAGTAGCCTATCAGATACTGTTATCTTAACATGCGTATTTATTAGCCAACTGTGGCTTAATTGGTGACGTCACAAACATTTCTTGGGGTAGGTTACTTGCGGTTACTCTTTTACATGACGATCGGCAGACGGCAACTTGTAGATGATGGCAAGACTCGATGACTCGATGCTGGATTCGAAAATGACTGGTGCTTGTCATTAGGGCGGTCGTAATATCTATCCGGTTGTACGGGACATCCGGTGCTGTCACGCCGTGAACTGAAACAGCGGAATCTCTCGCTGGCGGCTTCGGTTGCGAACACTGTAACGGCGCTCGATTCGTTTCGTGGTCTTCGACGAGTTCGGGCCTTTGCCCGCGATGTGATGGGACGTACCGATGACCATTGTCCGTGACAACGTGGTGGGATGGAGCAATGGTCGTTTGAAACAGCGTGGTGTCAAGCGTGATGGCCGACGAATGTGATGTCCAACAAACAATAGCATGCAATGATGTCGGAGGAACAATGGCATGCGATGATGACCGGAGAACAGTTGCATGCGATAATAGCCGGAGAACAATGGTCGAAATCGTGCCTAAAGAAATGACACGTGGGATAAAACAATTTCCGTGATCTGTTCGTCCTTGACGTTTCGGGGAGTATTTTGTTTTCGATATGCGGCGCACCTGTGCTGGAAATTGGCCACCGCTGTCCTGTCCACTAGTAGATCACTGTTCGCTCCACCACGCACTGCGTAAAAAAAAAAGAGAAAAAGGCATTTAGTACCCTTGTGATGTCACTTTTAATATGTACAATTTTCATGTTTCTTTTTACGTTTAGTTTTACCTTTTTCTCGTAGCACTAATCAACACAACCAACTAACACAATTGGCACGTATGTCTCCTAACACAACTAACCTATTAACAATAATAACAGTCAACTTTCATTTTATAACTAACAAGAACTAACATTTTGTATCACCAACCGTAATTGTATTTTACAAACGTTCCTTTTTTCCCAGGTTTAGCACTAGAAACTTAAATTAAGAGTTTCCACCACTCGATTTTATAAATTCAACCAAATCGGCGCGCACTCTTACTCCCGGTATAGTGACGAACAGACTGTCCGGTTTGAGCGGAGAGGAGAACGCTCGCCGGTATATGGTGAGACATTGTACACGGTGGGTTCGATGGAACAGACAGGATCCTTGCGGTGGAGCCAGCAAGTAACTCTTGGAACCGCCGGTTACAGTATCTGCTGGCAGGAGGAATCAAGCGCGTTAGAGCTCGCACAGGCAGAACTGTGATTATCGACGGAGATGAGTTCGAGGTGATAGATGAGCTTGTGTACCTCGGATCATTGGTGACAAAGGATTACAACTACAGCAGAGATATTCTGAGGCGCATAGTATCCGGAAGTCATGCTTACTATGGACTCCACAAGACTCTAAGGTCTGGTAAACTTCATCTCCGTACTAAGTGTACCATGGACAAGACGATGATAAGACCAGTAGTTCTCTACGGGCACGAAACGGGGACAATGCTCGAGGTCCTATTTGGACCACTTGCAGTTTTCGAACGAAGTGTGCTTAAGACCACCTTTGGTGGTGTATGTGAAAACGGCGTATGAAGGAGAAGAATGAACCACGACCTCGAGTAACTCTATGTCGAATTCAGTATTCAGAAATTCGCTAAAACGGTGGATACAATAAGTGAGATGCGTTGTACGAATACCAAACAACAATCCCGTTGTTTGACTCGAGTCCGGCCGGCACAAGACGCAGGAGAGCGCAGCAAGCTAGGTGGTTAGACCGAGTGGAGCAAAACCTAGTAAATGTAGGATGCTTCAAAAACTGGAGACAAGTAGCCCTAAACCGAGTTCGGTGGCGAAACATTGTGGCGGTATGGTCCTCAAGGGACCAGCAAAACTAAGTAAAGTAAGTAAATTAAAGTGGGTAGAGTAAGGTAAGAAAAGTAAGTAGAGTTAGTAAAGTAAGTGAAGTAAGTATAGTAAGTAAAGTAAGTAGAGTAGATAAAGAAAGTACGTAAACTAACGCAAGTAAAGTATGCATATTAAAAGCAGTAAGTACAGTAAGTAAAGTAAGGTAAGTAGAGCAGCTAAAGTAGTGTTAGTAGAGTAGAGTAAGTAATGTAAAGTATGTGAATAATAAGAAGAAAATAAAATAGAGTAAGGTATAGTTAGTAGAGTATACCAGAGTAAGTAAAGTAAAGTTAGCAAAGCAAAGCAAGAAAAGTAAAGTAGGAAAAGTAAAGTAAGTAAAGTAAAGTAAGTAAGTTAAGGGAAGTAAACTGAAGCGAGTAGAGTAGACTAAAAAGAGTGAAGTAACTCAAGTAAAGTATTTAAATTAAAAGAAGTAATGTAAAGTAAATAAAGTAAAGTAAGTAAATTAAGTGAAATACAGTATGTAACTTGAAAGAAGCAAAGTAAAGTAAATGAAGTAAAGAAAATAAAGTGAAGTAAATAAAGTAAACTAAGTACAGTAGAGTAAGAAAAATGAAGTAAGTAGAGTAAAGTATGTAAGGTGAAGTTAGTAATGTAATTTAAGTAAAATAAACAAAGTAAGTTAACCGTTGTGTGGCCGAATGGGTACCGGGTACCTTTTCGATTTCAATTCACGATATTTAAATGGTTTTTCATTGTACAAGATTTAAACTCAGTTAGATCCAAGAAAATGACGGTCAAAATCGATTGCACAATTTTCCGGAATTTTTCAGCAAGCAGGGGTGAAATAAGGGGCTCTTACATTTTTTAACTACGTAGATGGCCGGATGGGTACCCGGGTACCCACGAAACTGAAATGCTTATATCTCAGGTGATTTTAGGTCGATTTGAACAATTTTGAAATCAATTGATTCAAAAATTTATTTTTATATCAAGCTAATATCGAAATGGATCGATCCGGTCATTCTGATTTCCGGAAAATCCGGATTTCCATGGACATGTCTTGATTTGATGAACTGATCGTGGAATTCGGTAAATAATCAGCAATGCTGGTATCAAACTTCATGAAATTTCATCAGCAGGTTGGATTTAACTATCTTCGGTCCATCAGACGTGTGAACATCCTAGTGGCCATTGCGGAACAGGTTTCGCCGCGGGGCCATGGGTGGTCATAAATAATTTTCCATGGAACCCCAACAATATGGGTATCAAACTTCTTGAAATTTCATCAGCAGGTTGATTTTGATTGTCCTGGGTCCATCAGACGTGTAAACATCCTAGTGGCCATTGCGGAGCAGGTTCGCCTGCGGGGCCATGGGTGGTCATAAACAATTTGCCATGGAACCCCAACAATATGGGTATCAAACTTCTTGAAATTTCATCAGCAGGTTGATTTTGATTGTGTTGGGTCCATCAGACGTGTAAACATCCTAGTGGCCATTGCGGAACAGGTTCCCTGCGGGGCCATGGGTGGTCATAAACAATTTTCCATGGAACCCCAACAATATGGGTATCAAACTTCTTCAAATTTCATCAGACGGTTGATTTTTATTGTCCTGGGTCCATCAGACGTGTAAAATCCTAGTGGCCATTGCGGAGCAGGTTCACCTGCGGGGCCATGGGTGGTCATAAACATTTTTCATTGTAATCCCAGCAATATGGACATCAAACTTCTTGAAATTTCATCAGCAGATTGAATGTTACTATCTTGGGTCCATCAGACGTGTAAACATCCTAGTGGCCATTGCGGAACTGGTTCGCCACGGGGCCATGGGTGGTCATAAACAATTTTCCATGGAACCCCAACAATATGGGTATCAAACTTCTTGAAATTTCATCAGCAGGTTGATTTTGATTGTCCTGGGTCCATCAGACATGTGAACATCCTAGTGGCCATTGCGGAGCAGGTTCTCCGCAGGGCCATGGGTGGTCATAAACATTTTCCATGGAACCTCAACAATATGGGTATCAAACTTCTTCAAATTTCATCAGACGGTTGATTTTTAATGTCCTGGGTCCATCAGACGTGTAAACATCCTAGTGGCCATTGCGGAGCAGGTTCTCCGCGGGGCCATGGGTGGTCATAAACAATTTTCCATGGAACCCCAACAATATGGGTATCAAACTTCTTGAAATTTCATCAGCAGGTTGATTTTGATTGTGTTGGGTCCATCAGACGTGTAAACATCCTAGTGGCCATTGCGGAACAGGTTCCCGCAGGGCCATGGGTGGTCATAAACATTTTTCCATGGAACCTCAACAATATGGGTATCAAACTTCTTCAAATTTCATCAGACGGTTGATTTTAATGTCCTGGGTCCATCAGACGTGTAAACATCCTAGTGGCCATTGCGGAGCAGGTTCCGCGGAGCCATGGGTAGGTCATAAACAATTTCCATTGAACCCCAACAATATGGGTATCAAACTTCTTGAAATTTCATCAGCAGGTTGATTTTGATTGTGTTGGGTCCATCAGACGTGTAAACATCCTAGTGGCCATTGCGGAACAGGTTTCCGCGGGTCATGGGTGGTCATAAACAATTTTCCATGGAACCCCAACAATATGGGTATCAAACTTGAAACTTCATCAGCAGGTTGATTTTATTGTCCTGGGTCCATCAGACGTGTAAACATCCTAGTGGCCATTGTGGAACAGGTTCCCTGCAGGCCATGGGTGGTCATAATCATTTTTTCATGGAACCCCAACAATATGGGCATCAAACTTCTTGAAATTTCATCAGCAAGTTGAATTTACCTTGTGTCCATCAGACGTGTAATCATGTTAGTGGTCATTCCGGAACTGGTTCCCCGTCGGCCATGGAAAAATTTTTTCAATGAAATCCCAGCAATATGGGTATCAAACTTCTGGAAATTGTCTCAGTAGTGAGTTTCTCATATATTTGATATAATTGATTGGATGGATGGATAATAAATTTGATATATTTGATATATTTGATGGATCATATATTTGATATATTTGATGGACACAAGGTAAATTCAACTTGCTGATGAAATTTTAAGAAGTTTGATACCCATATTGTTGGGGTTCCATGAAAAAATGATTATGACCACCCATGGCCCGGCGGGGAACCTGTTTCGCAATGGCCACTAGAATGTTTACACGTCTGATGGACCCAGGATAACAAAGATCAACCTTCTGATGAAATTTCAAGAAGTTTGATACCCATATTGTTTGGGTTCCATGGAAAATTGTTTATGACCACCCATGGCCCCGCGGGGAACCTGTTTCGCAATGGCCACTAGAATGTTTACACGTCTGATGGACCCAGGATCAATCAAAATCAACCTTCTGATGAAATTTCAAGAAGTTTGATACCCATATTGTTGGGGTTGCATGGAAAATTGTTTATGACCACCCATGGCCCCGCGGGGAACCTGTTCCGCAATGGCCACTAGGATGTTTACACGTCTGATGGACCCAGGACAATAAAATCAACCTGCTGATGAAATTTCAAAAAGTTTGATACCCATATTGTTGGGGTTCCATGATAAAATGATTATGACCACCCACGGCCCGACGGGGAACCTGTTCCGCAATGGCTACTAGAATTATAACACGTCTGATGGACTCAATATATAGAAATTCAACCTGCTGATGAAATTTCAAGAAGTTTGATACCCATATTGTTGGGGTTCCATGAAAAAATGATTATGACCACCCATGGCCCCGCGGGGAACCTGTTCCGCAATGGCCACTAGGATGTTTACACGTCTGATGGACCCAGGATAATAAAGATCAACCTTCTGATGAAATTTCAAGAAGTTTGATACCCATATTGTTGGGGTTCCATGGAAAATTGTTTATGACCACCCATGGCCCCGCGGGGAACCTGTTTCGCAATGGCCACTAGGATGTTCACACGTCTGATGGACCCAGGACAATAAAAATCAACCTTCTGATGAAATTTCATGAAGTTTGATACCCATATTGTTGGGGTTCCATGGAAAATTGTTTATGACCACCCATGGCCCCGCGGGGAACCTGTTCCGCAATGGTCTCTAGGATGTTTACACGTCTGATGGACCGATAGTAAAATTCAACCTGATGATGAAATTTGAAGAAGTTTGATACCCATATTGCTGATTATTTACCGAAATTCACTATCAGTATTATCGTATAAAGACATGTCCTTGAAAATCCGGGTTTCCCGGAAACCAGAATGACCAGATCGATCCATTTCGATAACAGCTCGATAGAAAAAGAAATTTCGATTCGATGATGCCCAGAACTGTTCAAATCGGCCTAAAGTGACCTGAGATATAGGCATTTCAGTTTCGTGGTACCCGGACGCATCCGCTATCGACGGGTGTTTTTTTTCGGTCACACAACGGTTAAGTAAAGTAAAATGAGTAGAGTAAAGTATGTAGAGTAACGTTTGTTGCGTAAAGTAAGTAAAGTAATGTAATTAAAATAAAGTACGTATGGTAAAGCAAGTAAATTAAAGTAAGTAAAGTAAAGTATGTAAATTATAAGCAATAAAGTAAAGAAGTCCTCCCTTAGCTCAGTCGGTAAAGGCGCAGATACAAAGCAACACCATGCTGGAGGTGACTGGGTTCGATTCCCGGTCTGGTCTAGGAATTTTTCGTTAAGGAAGATTTCTCGACTCCCTGGGCATAGCGTATGATTGTACTTGTCACACAATCATACTAATGCAAAAATGGTACCTAGCATCGAAAGCTCTCAATTAATAACTGTGGAAATGCATCTAGAACACTAAGTTGAGGGCAAGCAATAAGCTAATTGTGAAAGCAATAAGCTTGAAATGCTAAAAAGAAGAAGAAAGTAAAGTAGAGTAAAGTAAAGTAGAGTAAAGTAAAGTTAAGTAGTAAAGTATGAAAAGTGAAGCACGTGAAGTAGATTAAGTAAGTAAACTAATTAAAGTAAAGTATGTAAATTGAAAGCAGTAATGTAAAGTAATTGAAGTAAAATAAGTAAATTAGGTACAATAAAGTATGTAGATTAAACCAAGTAAAGTAAAGTAAAGTGAGTAAAGTAATGTAAGTAAATCAAAGTAAGTAAAGTATGTAAGTTAAAGTAAATAGAGTAAAGTAAATAAAGGAGAGTAAGTAAAGTAAAGTAGGTAAAGTAAAGTAAGTAAAGTGAAGTAAGTAAAGAAAAGTACGTAATGTAAAATAAGTAAAGTGAAATAAATTAAGTAGAGTAAGTATAGTGAAGAAGGTTAAGTAAAGTAAATAGAGTAAAAGAGTGAGGTGAAATAAGGAAAGTAAAGTAAGTATTGTTTACTTTACCTACTTCACTTAACTTATTTCACCTCTCATTTTTACTCTACTTACTTTACTTTACCTACTTCACTTTACTTAATTTACTTAATTTACTTTGCTTTACTTACTTTACCTTACCTACTACACTTTACTTTACTTGTTTTGATTTACATACTTTATTTAACTTAACTTACTTACTTTACTAAACTTACTTTACATTACTTTTTTTAATTTACATACTTTGCTTTACTTAGTTTACTTTACTTACTCTACTTCACGTGCTATACTTTACTTACTTTTCTCCACTTTATTTTACTATACTTTACTTTATTTCTTTTAATTTACATACTCTACTTACTACAGTATACTTTACTTGCTTTTCTTTACGTACTTTACTTCACTTACCTTACATTACTTACGTTACGTAACTTACGTTACTTTACTTACTTTACTCTACTCAACTGACTTAACTTCACTCACTTTGTTTACTTTACTTAATTTACTTTACTAACTTGAAAAATAAAGTAAGTTAAGTAATGTAAAGTAGGTAAAGTAAGTAAATAAAATAAAATAAAGTCAATTAAATTACGTAAACTAAGAAAAGTAAAGTAAGTAAAGAAATGTAAGTAGAGTAAAGTAAATAAAGTAAATTGAGGCATGTAAAGTAAGTAAAGTAAACAGAGTATAGTAAAGTAAGTAACGTAATGCAACTATAGTAAAGTAAGTAAATAAAGCAAAGCAAAAGGAGTAAAGAAAAGTAAGTAAAGAAAACTAAGTAACTAGTAAAAAAAGTAAGTTGAGTAAAACAAGTAAAGTTAAGTATGTTAATTAAAAAAAACAAAAGTAAAATAGAGTAGAGTAAAGTGAATTAAAGTAAGTAATGTTAAAGAAATAAACTAAAGTAAGTAAAGTAAAGTAAATAGTAGAGTAAGTAAAGTGAAGTATGTAAAGTAGAGTAAGTAAAGTAAAGTAAGTAAAGTAGAGTAAGTAAAGCAAAGTAAGTAAAGAAAAGTAAGTAAGGTAAAGCACGTAAAGTAGAGTTAGTAGAGTAAAGTATGTAAATTAAAAGAAGTAATGTAGAGTAAGTAAATTAAGTACAATAAAGTATGCAAATTAAAAGAAGTGAAATAATGTGAGTAAAGTAAAGTCCACCCATAAAATGTATTTTTCTGCAAAATTGATTCGGTTCAATTTATGCCACTCTTATGCATTCCCAATCTTTTGTTCAACTTCAAGTTTTAGTTGTTTGACACAATTAGCTAGACAAGCCTTAACTTAACTGTAAAAGTTCCACAATAGTATCAATATAATGAACCTAACAAAAAAAAATATAAATACCTACTACTATTATAATCTACGAAGCACGAAAATATTGTTAAAAAACATAGTGATGCTATTCTTGTTTCGCTCAGTGCAATAAATCTTACAAATTTGAAATTTTCAAAATTTGCCAAAAAAATATGGTTTTACAAGAACTAGATTGATGTAATGTTCTACGAAGTCTGCAAACTTCTTAAATTATGTAACATTGTTAAACATTTTATTTTGGTATCTCTCAGAATAAGAAAGTTTGAGAATGATTTGTGTTAGTTGACATACTATAAGCTTTGGGCACTTTTGCCTATAACATAACTTAAGCGTAAATGGAAATTTCAGACGATAGCACCTGTATTTTTTATAATTTATTTATTTTTTTTTTTCTTTATAATAGAAGTGGATTTTTATCCAGTGTAACTTAGCACTAGTGATATATCGAACTTAACAACTATTTTATGAAGAAGTAGAAATAGAAGTCAAATAACTCGTGTATTCTAAACAGTAAAGTCATACTTTCAGCGTTAATCCATATGTATACATCAATCATCTCACCTAAACATAATTATCTTGTAATAGTCCATACAAAAAATTTAGATAAACAAAATCCGTAGTTTGATATTTATAGATTTTGATTTATCACTACTGATACCAAGGAAACAGATATACATCAACGTATGATGCCTTGTTTGTAACACTGATTTAAAAATAATCGGGTCGTCCTTAGGATGTCCAAATAACCCCAAACTACCCTACCGTGTCACCTTAAACACTTGATAAGAGAATGAAAATCATGAAGTTGTATACTTTTGTCCGGTAAGAAATGTATTGTTCCCCTATCTGTGTCTCTTTGCATCCCACAACTAACCGTGAATAATCGTGAAAGCCAAGTGCGCCGGCGCGCTCGTGTGCCACGGATGAGTCGCACGCGTGAGAGGTTTAAATTTAGACTCCACTCTCCTACGCATACCAGCTCAAATACAATGTACGGCAAACTATGCGTTCGGCGTCTAACACTGACTGTTTGGTTCACCAAGTTCATGTTCCCAGATATTAATATAAGCTCTCCCGCTCTCTTAGCACTTGAGAGCTGCGGGAAATTTTGTAGAAAATTTTCACACTCATACAAGAACGACGGACCTTTCTAAGTGAAATTTCCATACCTTCTAACCTTTCGGGTTAAATCTGTGGCTTTTGTTTTGATTTGTTCCGTGCTTAATCTGTATCCAGTAACTGTTTGCGATGGATCTCTCGAGTGACGTATGGAATCAGGTTGCGCTGGAAGCATCCCAGCTGTATTTCACCGAGGACGGCAAAAGCCCCTTCGCCAATACGGTCTGTGTGTGACAGTTCTGTAATATTTCATTGCTTTTTATGGGCTTAATAATGTTCTTAAATTATATAATATACCTCTGTATCCAATATTCAAAACAAATACTAACCGTGTTTCTAAATAATTTTTCTAGTCCATCGAAAAACTTCCGGATAAGGTCATCTTGCATATCTTTTCGTATCTCAGCCACTTGGAGATATGTCGCATGGCAATTGTCTGCCGTCGTTGGCGTACGATCGCATACGACACCAAACTGTGGAAAAACGTGTCGCTGCGCCCAGAAGTGTCCGGTCTACACGTAGGCTCCTTGGAGCAGTTGCTTCAGATGATTTCGGTACGCTTTGGTGCATCACTTCGATACATCGAACTTCCAATTGAGCTTATCACGCATACCGTGCTCCATGAGCTGTCCAGTAAATGTCCAAACTTGACACATATGCTTCTGGATTTCTCGACTGGTAAGACAACTCTATAACCCGTTTTTTTAACCAACTAAACTAAACTAAACCTTAAAACTAAATTGTATTTCAGCAATGCAGCTCCACGATTTCAGTGAGATGCAAGCCTTCCCGGCTAAGTTGCGCTATATGTGCATTTGCCTGTCGGAGGTCATCTTCATGGAGGGTTTTATGCGCAAAATTTATAACTTCATCAACGGTCTGGAAGTCTTGCACTTGATTGGTACTTACGAAAAATGCGAAGAGGAAGAGGAGGAAATCTACGAAGTTATAAACGTTCACAAGCTCAAGTCAGCTACACCAAACCTGCGTGTGATCAATTTATATGGCATCAACTTCATCGACGACTCCCACATTGATGCCTTCAGCTCCAATTGTATCCAACTGGAATGCCTGGCTGTCAATTATTGCAGTAAAGTAACTGGTTCTACACTAAAGCCGCTACTTGCACGCTCCAAGCAACTCAAGTGCTTGCTAATGAATGGTACCGATCTCAAATCGGAATATGTAATGCAAGCCGAATGGGACAAATGTTCCGTCCAGGAACTTGACATTTCCGGAACAGATTTATCCTCAGAATGCCTTATTGATGTGCTAACCCGTATTCCCACTTTGCGCTTTTTGAGTGCTGGACAAATCAATGGATTCAACGATTCGGTTCTTAAGGCTTGGGCCGAAGGAGGCAATCCAAAAACTCTACTCGCTCTGGACATTGACTCTTCGGATAACATTTCTGATGAAGCTTTGGGAAGATTTATCACCCGTTATGGTGCACAGCTGCAAGCTTGCGTCCTCTCTGGAATGACACACATTACCGATCAACTGTGGATGACGATTCTGCCGATTTTGGTCAACGTTAAAATCATAGTGATGGGAACTACCGAAAGGCTGGGAGGTAATATCCACGTTGATCAGCTGATGGATACGATTGGAACGTCTTGCCCCGCACTCGAGCGGTTGGAGCTGCGCTGGGATCCAGAGAACCTGCGTTTCTCCGATAAGAGCCAGAAAGCCATTGATATGCTGCGCGTGAAATGTTTGAAGTTGCGATGCTTGGTTCTGAGGTAAGTCTATTTTATGTTTCTTTTCCTAATTCACATATCATACAGCACCATACATTTAACTTGTTATAAGTGGGGACTTTTAAAGAGTCATATATTCACTGAAGAATAGTTTTTTAATAGTTTAATAGTTCAATAGTTTATCAATTATTTCCTTGAAATTGCGTTGCAAAATTATTCACTTGCGTATACAGGTCCAACGTCCTATAAGGATAGAACCTGCTTCACAATGTTTCATCAAGAAACTCGGTCGAGTGCTTTCACTCGTTTCGTAAACATGGATTTTGTGGCTAGCCAAGGTGACGGATCCGTTCCTGCCTTGATCTACCCCACATGAAGATGTGTGGCAAAAATGATTGTGTGTTTGCTTCGAAATACTACTCAATTTTAAACTACTTCTCAATCTCCGTAATCTGAACATTCAATAAATTAGTTATCGTCACATAAGTACCTGCCTTAAAAGCTGTTCCTTTTTTTTCAAACATTCCAATGATTGCAATTGGCAGAGGTAAAAAATCATAGTACCATTTTTCTTTAAGTTCGCAACTTGATAAAGCTCCGATAATGGGAGAATTGAAAAATTCTGTTTGTGTACATCATACCCGGGGGCGCGACGCTATCTCAGATGCAGGATTTTTTTTGTTTTGCTTTTGTGTGATGTGCGCACGCTTAGTAGATATGTGAGCGTATTCCTTAAACCCTTTGTGCTGCGCCTCATTCCTAATGCCTGGGACAGACATACAAACAGCGTTGTACCAACAATCAATATGCAACTAGCGATTTTAAACTGGTTCACTGTTGTAGAACCCCTTGGTCCGAAGTACACCTTGAAGCCAGCACCTTGCTGTACATATTTGCGCCTTTGTTTTGATTGCTGTGTTATTTTGACAGAATATTTGAGAGTGTGTTCGTGTGAGTTCATTTTGAGGGGCGTATTTTTAAGCTTGGGTCTGATGTACTAGTACTGACTGAGCCAAGAAAAAAATCGTATTTGTTCGGGACCTACTGGTCTTAGAGCTAGTCTACTAGTGTTAGTATTACCAACAATCAATATGCAACTAGCGATTTGAAATTGTTTCACTGTTGTAGAACCCCTTGGTCCGAATTACACCTTGAAGCCAGCACCTTTTTATACATATTTGCGCCTTTGTTTTGATTTGCTGTGTTATTTTGACAGAGTATTTGAGAGTGTGTTCATGTGAGTTCATTATAAGGGGTGCATTATTGAGCTTGGGACCGAGCTTGGGACGATGTTCTAGTACTGACTGAGCCAAGAAAAAAATCGTTTTTGTATGGGACCTACTGGTCTTAGAGTTAGTCTATGGTATTACTTCGTGGAGGGTCTTTGCCATTTGGCTACAATAGAGTCATTTACTCCTACTCCTTGCCACAACCATTTTGCTCTCGCCTTACTTGGTTGGCTCAATGGCTCATTCAGCTCCTAACCTCAACGTCATCGAATAGAGTATTCCCCAACATCGGATCTACCCTCCTCCGACGGAGGATTACCCGCCTGCGGATTTCAAAAGCGAACGACGGTGAGCCAGCGGCTGAATAGTCATGAAGAAAATGAATTTGCCTCAGGGAGTACTAGCACACCGATCCCAAGGTCGGTCTCAAGCTTAATAATTCGCTCTTCATAACGAAGCTCACACCAACATCGGTCAAAATAGTGGATCACTTCCAACACTCGCGACGACCGTTTGCCTTCACGCGCGGGGAAGGGCTTACGCGTTTGTTTCCCGATAACACACGGCTCGCACACGATCTGATCACCGCCCGAAACTCGCTTTACTTGAATCAAATCGTCCACTAATTGCTTACTTATCAGCAGATCGAGCTGCTTCGCGTCCAAATGTCCGAACCTGCGGTGCCATAACTGTAAATCTCTCGAAATACGACCGCACGCAAGCATCGCCTCACTTTCGCGATCTTCACTCGTGTAGAGATTAAGTTCGTAAAGTTTTCCGCGACGCGTACCGGTTGCAACGGTTTCGGAATCACTATAGATCTTAACTTCGCCATTATCGAAAACAACGCGCATTCCTTTGCTTTCAGCACGGAGAAAAGATTGAAGCGTAGTGACGGCACAAACAAAACATCCTTAACAGTACACTGTTAAGGAATGTACTTACCGGTGACGCAGGAAAACAGGCTTACCGTACCCGAATGGCGTGCCACGATTGATTCGCCATCCTTCGCCACTGCGATTTGCACCGGCTTTGCCAGCGGTTTGAGATCCTCGAAGAGCTCCCGGTCCTTAACGAGATGACGTGAGCAGCCCGAGTCGACGAACAACTGCACGCGATGCAGTTCGGTTGACTTTTCCATCCGCTCACAATTCAACGCCACAAACGATACTGCGCTTCTGTCGGCCAGATTCGCCTTCGATGGATGCTTTCCTGGGTGCTTCCCTTTCTGCGCGGCCTTCGGGCAATCCGATACTTTATGCCCCTCTTGCTGTCATCCGAAACACTTCAGCTTCTTCTTTTTGTTTTTCTGCGGCGCTCCGGCAAAAGCTGTGACGTCAGGTGTTGGGGTGAAGAAATCGACACCTGACCCCTTCTGTTTTATCTCCTCGTCGAGAAGGCGGCATCGGAAAAATTCGAGCGTCAGCTTATCCTCCGGCATCGTCTCTATTGCCGTCACGACGGCGAAAAATTTGGACCGAGCGTCAGGAGCAGATGACAGATTACATCCAGCTCCTCAATAACTGCTCCGGTGTTGCGGTACTGCCTTACCAAGCGGTCAAATTGGAGAAAATGCTCCTGCAATGAGCCAGACTCGAAGCGCAGAGAAAACATTTGCCACTTCAAATGCATGCGGCTGGCAATGCTCTTTCGCTCGAACACACGGATGAGAGCGTCGAAAATCTGCTTTGGCGTGCCCTTCTCCTGTACGTACTCCAACTGCGAGTCGTGTATACGAGACACCAAGAGCGACTTACACCTCCGATCCTGCTTCAAACGTTTTGCCCGTTTCGCCGCTTTTTCTCGCTTCACCTCCACCGTATCTCCAGCTTCATCTTTCAGCGCATCCACCGCCTCCGCTTCTGTCTCGATACACTGCAGCAGATCGTGTTCTTCGAGCAGAATGTTCACATGGAACTTCCAGGCGGAGAAATTTGTTCCATCGAACAGCGGGAGTAGAAACCGCTCAGTTTTCTCCTCCTCGGCCATAACAACACTTTTCAAAACCGATTAGCAATTCGCGTAACCTGGGCCCATAACCTGAAGTGATATGGTGGAGGAAGAAACACTCGGACTAGCAGAACGAATTATTCTAATGTGTTTATTCTCTGTTTGGATTACATGGAATGATAAAAGGAAAAACGGAAATGCGGGGAAGCCGCGATCGCAAATAATGACAGCTAGCGTTAGCACATTGGTGGGTAAATAAATAGTTGGGGGCACATTGATAGGGTTTGCAATACACAACAAATTGTAGATCTATTGTAATGACAATATACATTTTTCATTTATCTGATTCGCGATCAATAAGATTCGGGGTCGGAAATAGATTTTAATGTTATTTTATAATATTGTATTGTAACTGTATGGTTATTTTTATCCGGGATCCTCAGATAATATTCCCACCAGGATCGCCCCACGGCTGTTGTCAACATCGAAATTTATCATCTAAATTCTGTATAAACATTTAGGAGATCATTCAAACAGGGACGGTATTAAAAGTAATCCGAGTTGGTGCTCATCGCCATAAGACTTGAAATCTGAATTCTATTTTTTTATATAAGATTGCTAATAGGTATTATTCTTTTATTTCTTTCTAGCGACGGTCGTTACTACGAAACAGTCAAGGCAAACTTCGAACGTGCGGATCGTACAACAGTCGTTCGGACAACAACCAGCTGCCGCGTGTCAGCCTATCACGTGCTTAGCAACTATAACGAATTAATTTTCAACTAAACATAACCTCGCTCACCGAACTGCTACGTTCACTTTAATTTATGTACATATTTTTTAAATGTGTTGTTCCGCTTAGAACATTTAAATCGGTTGTAATACAGTTGTGAAACGAACTTCATTCAAACCATCTGTGAATTGTAACAGGAATCAGAAGGAGGTGTACTTTATAATGTTTTGAATTTATAATGAATCAAATAAAAGACGGAGTGTTCATCAATATTTGTTGCGGAGTGTTTCAAAACCCAAAAATCTATCGTTGTTCCACGTCCATATTGATCGTTTAAGTGAGATGTAGCTAATATAGGTGCTCATTAGATAATATGCACCACCCACAAACCTAAGAGATACCGATAAATACTCCTATTTTACTGGCTTTGATACTGGAAACCTGAACAACATTCTGGTAACTTTACTAAGCATACAGGGTACCATTGATAACTAGGTCACTTTAGCGAAGTGAAACCTATTGAATGGAGTGAGGTGACTCTCCATTTGATTTGAACGGCGTGTCACCTCGTCATGTGAGAACGACTCGTTTCGGCTCAATCAACTCGCAGAATAGTCCTCAATGACAAAAGCAGAGAAATCCAGAGATCAATAGAAATGGAAATTAAAATATGATACACCTTGATTTCCTTCAGATATACCAAATAAATTCATAAGGAGTACCTAGATGAAAAAGTTAAAAAAAACTAGCAAAATTTAAACTAAAACTTTACTTGAACACTTTTTAAATACTGTTTCAAACTATCCTTATTGAACGCGAGTCAATTCCTATAAATTCCACTAGAACAAGTTTATCCTTTGATATACGATTTTGGCCTTTATCTTCTGCGACTCGGCCCTGCGGTTAAGTTGGGAGACGGGGTCTTCCAGATTCCAAGTAACGGCAAGTATGGTCAACAAACGGATACTCCCGCTCTGATGGTATTTCCTTTCCCAGTGCTGCAAACCTTGAACGTCGGAATTCGGACCTTGTAATCTACTACCAGAATGTTGGCGGAATGATCGGCATTATTGATGATTATCGGTTAGCGTTCATGGATCATTGCTACGACATTATAGTCTTAACCGAGACATGGCTGGATTCTCGGACTGTTTCTAAATATGTTTTTGGAGACGGTTACGAAGTTTTCCGCTGTGAACGGAACATAAACAACAGTAGGAAATTAACCGGCGGTGGTGTTCTCGTTGCAGTTAGTGTCAGGTTGAAAGCAAGTGCAGTTGACGACGATTCCTGGATCACCGTAGAACAACGTTTAGTAGCAATTCAGCTTGGAGGCCGTATTCTATTCCTTTGTGCGGTGTACATTCTTCCGGATCTAACTCGAGATTTAGACCTAATTGATGCGCACTGCCGATCTGTTTCTGCTATTTCGGGCGGGCGTGGCATAGACTCTAACTCACAGTGGCTTCCTCCGTCCCGACCATGAACGTTCCTCTTTTCACGCAGGGGCTATTCAGCTTCTGGACAGCCACAGTACCGCAACTCTATCCCAAGTTAATAACGTGGTGAATGAGAATAATCGCTCTCTAGATCTCTGCTTCGTGAGTGGCCGAGATATTGCTCCCGTCATCTCTACAGCTCCCGTGCCTCTAGTTAAGGATGTCCCTCACCATCCTTCTCTAATAGTTGCTGTGGAGCCTGACTATCGCATTGTTGCTGTAGAGCCGACTATCGCAGTATTGGTGACGTTTTATCTAGTTTGGATTGGCAGAGCATTCTTGATTCGACCGACGTTAAAATCGCTGCTCAAACTTTTTCCCACGTCTTGGCTTATGTCATTGACAGACACGTCCCAAAAAGGATTGTTCAGACTGACTCTCGGGTCCCTTGGATGACGAACGCTCTTCGCTCGCTAAAACGGATTAAAAGGGCGGCTCTTAAAAGATTCACGAAACACCGCACCATGTCGCTTAAACGCCACTATACCCAACAAACATCGGTGTTGAATTAGAGCTTGTTCAAACAAATTTGGAGAAGCTATTCAGCTATTCTAGAAGAAACAGCTGAATAGCTTCTCCAAATTTACTTGAACAAGCTCTAATTCAACATCGATGTTTGTTGGGTAGCAAGCTCAACTACGAATATAAACGGATCAGTCGTGCGCATTTTCAACGTTATCTGAGTGGGGATCAACGGCGTCGCAAATCTCATCCGAAATCTTTTTGGAGCTATGTTAATGAACTACGTAAGGAAGTAGGCTTACCTTCATCCATGTTCTATAATGGCGAAATTGCTGGCACTCAACAGGAAATTTGCGATCTGTTCTCGGTAAAATGTGTTGTTCGGTAATTGTGTTTATAAAGACGAGAGACTAACCAGTCATTCTGTTTACGCTGCCGCCGGCAATGTTCCCTTGGTAAATCAAACACTCAGCCTAGTTGATGTGGATTCAGAATCAATCTCGAACGCGACATTACACCTTTAAACATCGCTTAAGCCCGGACCCGATGGGGTTCCGTCGGTTTTTCTGAAACAGAACATGGCTTGTCTTCTGTATCCACTTTAGCATTAGCATTAGCATTAGCATTGACGGTTGCACACCTCGTGGATGGAGCTACGAAGAGGAATAATTCGTTGAAGACATTGCATGCCACCATGAAACGAAACCAGTTTCTGATACGTTTCTTCACGCAACAATCACCACGAAAACACTCCTCGATCGCTCACCTGGCCACGTCCATGCAACCGTTGGTGATAGGGAGGATTTGGTACCTACCTTAAGAAGACACGGGGAACCCACGTAGCCTTCAGTAGATATCAAAGGAAAAAGGAAATGAATAGTCGGAGAGAATAGTTGAACAGAATGCCCTGTTTGGTGCACAGAACAAAAATGTATTCAAAAATGGTCGTTGGGAGCATCTAGTCTAAGAAGGTTAAGTGATGCTTGTTACCTGCTAGCTAAGGGTTACGTTAATCTTAGGGTCGCTTATCGGCTTGTCTCTCACCCACTGACAAGTTTGGAGGCACTCACCCTGAGCGGGAGCGACTTGAAATGAACTACCCACCCACCGGCTTCACACGTGTACCACAAACGATAATAATACAGCAATGTTTAACACCAGAGATGCTCAAATATTATAAATGCAAGGTAAATGCAAAAGAGGAAGTTGGATGGTTCCTTTTCGAACCCAAAAGCGCGGAAAACCGAGGAAGAAGTGGAAATGCTAATTATCAGGGCTATGTTCTCTGAACAAATGGCTACAGAGGCAAGTTTTAATTACAATTTTCCTATATTTACTCATGACGTCATGCAGGGGTACTTGCGTGTCTGGGCGTATCTGGGCTCTAGCGGATCGCGATCCTGGTGGTGTTGGCCGTAGAAGCGGCGGCTGGTATCACAATTAGATGGTTATTTCCTGACTGGAAACACATGCAGGTGATGGCTTCGATGGCGGGAAGCACATGCAGGTGATTGCTTCGATGTCGGGAATGGTTGGGAACTACTGGTCGGCCTAGTTCTCCGTCTGGCTCGCTGTCTTGCTTGCAAGCGGCGTACCGGTGAATGGCGGTAAGTCGACGATCGGTGGAAGGCGGTGGTGAACTACGATGTATTGATGACGGCAATAACAATAGCGGGTACCCAGCGTGGGACCGACTATCTAGCAGCGATGGCGGACTCGTTTTTGCTGGCTTGGGCGCGCTCTTTATCTCGCGATTCTTCCGTCCGTAACTTTCACCCTTCCGGATATTCTTCTGCCGAGTAAAAAGGTACAAAGAAAAGGCCCGCTTCGTGGACCTGCCCACAAGATTAGTCCCCTGTGACGTCAAATTGCCCTAGCCTCTGACACACTTAGCCTCTAAGTTTGGTTTAGAAAAATTACCTTTTTCTGATGTTTTTGGCTTACAATGACGGTTTTACTTCACAATTTCAGCCACTTTTAGCGCGTGACCGTACTAATTTTAGCTATTGACTGACTAACACAATACTAATAATTGACTTCTAATAACAATTAACCCTATAAACAAAGAAACAATAACTCTAATTATTAACACTTCCACATTGTAATGTACATTTCTAATAAAACTTTTGTATTACTTAGATCAACGACCTTGCGCGCACTTCCTTCACTTTTGAACATTTCCAGCAAAAAGAGGTTTTGCTCACTACAGAGCAAGACTTTTATAATATCGAACTTTTTTTTTCGGTGGAGCCGAAGTACTGTCAACATCGTAAACGATCGTTGACAGTTATGCTCGCAACATTGCTGTTTACCCCATTTATGACACTTGACTCCACCTATGAAGGAGTAGTGCATTCTCTAGGCGGGATTACTTTTCCCCCTTGGAGCGTCGTTCACACCGCTCAACGAGCGACCACTCAAACTATGCGTCGGCTGAGAGTGGGACTGGTGCTGACACTCCCCAAGCCACTGAGTGCCACCCACAGGCCCATGATTGTGTTAGTGGGTTTGTTTCTTTTTCTTAATTTTTTAAAAGGGCGTATTAAGGGAAGTAGGAAATTCACCTTGTGGCGAAGCCAGCAAGTAAAAATTGGAACCAACGGTTACATGCTCCATTTATCTTCAAACGGTTGGGACTTTAGCATTAACTATAGTCCTAGCTCCCTATGGCTTATGGTTATAGCGCCATTACTCGCTCTCTGAAAAGAAAGAAGAAAGCGCCAACCCAAAATCATATGTTCTCCCCCTCCCCCCATCACACACACACACACTCACACATACCTCACTCGCCCACATCACTACTTCTGTTTGGATTTAGATTAGTGAGCGCCGACTGAAACTTAAAAGCGTCCAAACAATTCACCAACTGTCAAATATTGCAATTAAATATCGACTACAATGTTTACAGGTTACAAAAATTATAGATTGTTGATTGTAAGGAAATTTACCTTATAGTTAACCTTTTATTAAACTTGATAGTTTATCACTGTTAATACTACACTGAAAATAAATCAATAATTTTTATTATTAAAATTGGCACTTAAATCGGTCAACTTTTGCTTCCAATTGAAATCATCTGAGCAAGTATGATTTTCATTTGCCGCACATAATTTTTAACACACGTCACTTAATACACAGGTTCTTTTCCAATGAGACTGATGTGGTCCGCACATAATTTTCAATGGAGCGAGAAATGTCATTCAAGTGTGTTTTCACTTTGCCCTTTTCCATCCATCTTCGCACTTAAAACGAAATAAACAACCGGGCGCGAAAAACAGTCAGCAGAAAACAAAGTTGAGAAACAAAGCGACAGGCCTATCTAAAGCGATTGTTCAGCATCCGTTGAGGATTTGGAGGAAAATTTTAAGCTTGAACCAGAATCCTCCAAGGTCAACAAGAAGGAAAAGAAGTGTAAGATCCAGGAAGCCGGTAAGTTATTTATGAAAGCATGAATATTCTGGATTTTTGATCGATCTGTTTTTATAGTTGTGAAGCGGTCGAAGCAAAGTGATGATGAAGAAAATGGTCATCCGGAGGAAGATGGTGATGCTGAAGAACAAGAAGCGTTTCCGGTTGAAAGCAGCAGTGCATACGGAATACTGCTAGGCATTCAGGAATTTCGATTCGCTTCGTGATAAGGTGTCGGACGATACGTTGAAGGTGATCGCAGAAATGAGATTCACACAAATGACCGACATTCAAGCTAATGCCATTCCGCCGCTGCTTGAGGGGCGTGATTTGATTGGTTCTGCCAAGACTCACAGTAGTAAAACGTTGGCGTTTTCAATTCCGGATGTGAAGTTGATTTATAAGTTGCAGTTCAAACCACGAAATGGAACCGGGGTGATTATCATTTCTCCTACGTGGGAACTGGCGATGCAAATTTTCGGAGTATTGAAGGGGCTGATGGCACATCAACATCACACCTATGGCCTGTTAATGGGAGGTGCCAGTCGGTATACGGAAAATGAAAAGCTGGGAAACACGGTTGAATATTGTGGTGGCTACGCCGGGTCTTTTGCTTGATCATTTGAAAGGGACACCGAATTTTCTGATCAAGAATCTGCAGTGTTTGATTATAGACGAGTGTGATCATATCTTGGAAACTGGATTCGAGGAGGATATGAAACTGATCATCAGTATCCTTCCTAGTGAGTTTGTTCATTTTTGACAATTGGTCATTTTATGATATGATTACTTTTATTTTATAAAAACGGCATAATACATACAAATAAAACCTCTTCCATTCACCTATTTCGTTTTATTACATGAAAAGAAACAAAAAAAATCAATACTAACCTTTTTATGAAAAAATAAAATCCATGCACCTTTGCACATAAAACGTATTAAAAAACTCATTTGAATTTTGCTAGGGCAAGTTAATGCAATCCTTGTACACTATAATTGCTATCTATTCAGCTGTTGCACTTAAAGTCTATATATTTATTGCACATATGGTTTATTACTCCATGGGTCATGAATAGTATTTGACCACATTTAATAAAAATTAAGTGCAGCACCAATACAGAGCAATAACTTTGCCCTTTGCCCAAATGTATAGGTGATTGCACTTAAATATAAGGTGCATTGTTTTTTTATACGAATGTGAAAATTTGAATCAAAATAACCGAGAATGATAGATATCAGCGGCCGCAGCTCTAAAAAAAAATATTCAAACGGATTAACTCGACAACATGATAAGTGTCAGCTAATGACCAATAGGTCTGTGCCATTACAGAGCGCAAAAAATAACAAGAGAAGGGGAAGGCATATTAGATAGGAGAAAGTATGAGAGTAGTTGTTGAATTCAGGGCAAACCCTTTCTCATGAAGAAATAGTTTCATATATCTCTCTCCTCTTTCGATGTAACTTCCTGCCCGGCCACTAATCCAACATACTTACCGCAAGGATTATACATATCGAACAGCAAAAACGCACAAAATAATTAGTAGAAGAAAAAAGAGACCGACAGAAGAAGGAAAAGACGATAAGATGCAAATCTGGATATGCAGCGCATTTGATCCCATGATTGAAAATGACAAATACAAATTTGTCAATATATCTTCATACTACCGGAACCGTAATATTTTAATACAATACTTAGCTGAATGTTTGATCCGGTATCCAATTGCAGAAATAGGCAAGACTCACGACTGCATCTTTTATCTAACTGCATGTTCACAAATCACCTAAGAGAAACTTCTGTTAATCAACTTGCGAGTGCTCATCCGTTTTCAGAACAAAACACTCGGCCAGTGTGTTGGTGGCATCACATAAACGTCCTCGCGGCGGTTTGGTGCCGACTAGCTGCCAATCGTTGGTCGCGCAAAGAAGCAACATCCTACAGGAGAACGACAGTATAGAAGCCATCTTAAAGAAATAACCTCCAACGGGAAGATTCAATTCCCGAAAATTCCACTATCCACTGCACCGGTTATAGCACTTCACTTTTCCGCCGCTGCCGAACTGGTTAAAATTAATTTTGTTCAAATTTAGTGAAAACTTGCGAATAAAAACTGACAGCAGAGAAAACAAGTCCACTCGCGGCAAAAGCACACTTCGATGGCTTGTCTTCTGTATACACTTCATCAGATATTCCAGATGTCCCTCTCTAGCGATACATTTCCTTATTGCTGAAAACTGGCGGACATGTTTCCGGTATATAAAAAAGGAAGCAAGCGGGACGTGAACAACTACCGAGGAATCACATCGTTAAGCGCTGTATCGAAGCTTTTTGAACTGGTCGTTAAGAACTCACTTTTTACCCATTGCAAGCAGTTGTTAAGTGACGACCAGCACGTATTTTCACCAGGGCGTTCCACAACTACAAACCTATACCTACAACCTATACCATCACTGATGGTATGATCACTCGATGCCAAAAGGACGTGATCTACATAGATTTAACGGCAGCTTTTGGACAAGTTGAATCATGATATCGCGATCGCAAAACTTGACAGACTAGGAGTTGGTGGTAATCTTTTAAGATGGTTTTGATCATATCTCACAGGGCGTCAATTGATAGTTGCCTTGGGTGACCTTTGTTCAAGGAGTTTCTATGCCACGAGCGAATCGAATCTATTCAACGCCGTTTTCTTCGGTTCGCACTTCCTTGGACCGACCCTTTTCGTCTACGAAAGTCGGTGTCAGTTGGTCGACATGGAGCCTCTGCGGGTCCGTAGAGATGTATGTAGAGCTTTAACTGTTGCAGATGTGCTACAAGGAAGAATCGACTGCGGAAGGATCCGCACAATTCCATGCTCAGGCTTCGTTTTCGCCGCACCAACTATGGGTTGAATAACGCTATTCACGGGTTGCAGCGAACCTTCAATAGGGCGGCGTCCATTTTCGATTTCCATCTGAGTCGGAACACATTTCATCCGAGGCTTTCTACCGTTTTTAGAACTATTGACGCACTTAGTTATGATGTGTAGCTTTAATGATTTTATTTTTAATTATTTATTTTTGTGTCTTGACTTTACTTAAGAGATTATGTAATCGTTTCATATTGTATTTTTTTTCTATTTAACATCATTAGGACCTAAACTTGGTCTGTTGATGTCTACTTCAAATAAACAAATAAACAAATAGATTTACAGACTGCTTCAGTGTAGAGCACTCTTACCTGCCATACGTAAACAATGGCTTTTCAAAGAATTACTCGACATGAAAAACTTGCCCAATCAATCCACCACGATCATTTCGAAGAGGAAGAGTTCATCTATCCGATGGAATTGGAGGCTTATGGGTAGCCTTTCTGCCACGAGAAATTTACGGCCCTAATGAAAAAAGTGTATCGGTATATCATATATAGATGTTGCTGCGCCAGTTTCAGTTAAAAGAAATCGACCAACGTAAGCGCATAAATTTTAGGAATCTTATCGTTTACGTTTCAACATTCTAAGTGTGTTCGGTTCGGATATATTCAATTTTATTCTTAAAATGTCATAAGTTTTTAAACTTAGTGAACAGCCCAGTGTAGACGGAGTGTTCGACGCCTGGTGCTGATGAATGGCAGAAGCTCGACTTAGTTATTAATTAATACGGCGATATTGAAGTTAAATCGTGATTTATTATCAAACAATATGTTTCATACAAAAGTGATGATAAGAAACAATTCATATAACTATGATCCTTCAATATCAAGTTTGTTCTTGGTAAGTGGATATTCAAACATAGTAAAATATATTGCTTTGAGTGGTTTTTTAGTGATCATTTGAAGCTTTCATACAAATACAAATTCTTCTAATTTCGCATACGTTTTCGCTTCCTAGCTACATTCCTAATAAATTAAGAAAAGATAATATAGCAATTGACGTAGATTTCGGAGGTAGTAGGCCTGATTTAGACTGTTTCCGTAAGGAAAGATTCCGTGTCCTCCGTAACGATCGCATCGATATTGTAGAAGGCCGCATGTAGCGATATCACAAAAAAGGAAGCTCCCAAAACCCAGAACATCACTGCACCTGCTCCAGCTAGATAAAGCAGAGGGATCGACGCCACGTTAACCGCAATACATTGCTGATTTGTATTCAACTGTCGGGAGAAGAAAGCCACTGGAGCGTTTGCTTGCTTGATTTTGTAGCATGCATAGAATACGGCTCCCAAAACTATCAGAATCAAAGGGGAAGTCAACCTATAAGTATGAAAATTTGTTAGACATTTAACGCATGAAATCGATTATCAAAAATTACTCACAAACAATAGACGATCAATCCAAGAAAAACAAACAAATAATTGCTCTGGAAGTAGCCTAAATTGCGGATGATTCGGTTTGAGAGTCTTGGGATGTTTGCTACTGTTTTGAAATTGGAAGTCTGTAAAAATTCAGACCAAGGTCGGACATTCTGTCGGGTGAGGCGTAAGAGGTCCCACAAACTCGGAATACGGGCGAAACTGGTAAACCTGTAATCAAATTAAAATGAAGCTGCAGAAATAGATGACGTTATAGCGATTGAGTCATCACGAAGATGCTCAGAAACCCTTTGCTCATCATAGACTTACGCAGACATGTTGAAACCAGATTTTGTGTCCGGCTTCGGCGCTTCCATATTCCCACTAACGTCGATGTGAACGTCGGTCTCTTCCATTTTAGCTTTTTACGAAATTATAAGCGATACTGTAATTAATTTAATGTTTCAAACTAAATTTTAGTTCGCTTTTCTCGGTTTGATTTGGTTTGACTCCTGATTCTGTTCGTTTTTTGACGTTTCATTCATTTGTTTATGTTTACGTAAATTCTGAAGACGTGAAGGGAAATTTCTACACGATAAAACAAACATAACCGGTTTTGATCCCGATTGAACATAGAAGCAAGATTCATAGACGGGTAGCTTTAACAAAAACCTTCGACCGACCCGATCCTGAAAACAAAATCATACGACTGCCTGAATAAAATTCAAACCATAAAAAAGGACAAGTTCTAATGTAAATTCTATTGTATTCTATTCTATTGTATATTTATGGCACAAAAACTTTAGTTTGGATGAAAATTTCCAATATCTAGGGAGATTCACTCAAGTTTTCGTAGACTAATATATCCCAAGTATCCCGTTGCCAAAACTGCCCCAACTATAAACGAATTATAAACCCAATACGTTTATTATTCCTTAAATGGTTTGGATTAAGAATAAGACGATAAGCGAAATAACCATACAACATTTATTTGGGTGTGTTCCAATTGTAGAATTCAGTGACTGAATAGAATTGTATTCCTTTCTCTTTTTATCACTCATAAATGTTACTCAATTTTCGGAAAAGAGGATCTACTCAAAAATTGAGTTGATCCACTTTTTTTACGAAAATTTCCTTGAGAGAAAAAGAGAAAGGGATACAATTCTACACCGTCACTGAGTAAAATGAAACGGAAGAGTAGGTTGTTGTGCGAAGGGGGTATAAGCACCGAAAAACCGACATGAAGCTCACTCTTCACTATTGATCAAGAATCCATAACGACCAACTCAAATGTGCAGCGATCCCACCTGTCAAAACCAATAGAATCATTTTATCTAGATCAAATAAATGTGTCTAGGATTGCTCAGACATGATCCTTCTTATCAAGTTTCCAAGCGTGTTCGTGGCTTCAATAAACGTTCTCAGCGAACACGACGATAGATGTCAGTAATATGATTTGAACATATTAAGACATTTTTTATTCTCATTCATGTCGGTTTGTCGGTGGTATAAGCGTATAAGTGTTGGAATAAGCCTCCAATTATATCGGATAGGTGAACCAGGTGAACTCTCCCTCTTCGAAAAGACCGTGGAGAATAGATTAGGCGTGTTTTAAATGATGAAAAATTCACGGAATGTTTACGTTTTTCAGTTAGACCCTTATGAAAAATCTTTGTCTAGGTATTTTTATGTCTTATTTTTCCACTAATAATCTGAGGTCTATTTGAAGTAAACAATCCCAGTAGAATCTTGTTTTGAAGGTGGACTTCAAGTCTGCTTCAACCAACTGCCAACAATTGAAATGAACCGCGAGCTATTTTGACATTTCAAGTCAATCTGTGGTAACACTGGCAGCAGTGCAATTAGGGATTTGTCCTTTAATCGCCTTTCCCTTTCTGGCACATGCAGAGGAATGATGATTTGTTTTCCTCCAAATGATTTTCAATCTTGCACTCCTTTGATCTAAATGGCGCTGTAGTGTGCGTGCGTTCAAGGTCACTAAGCCTAATTGCAGTACGATTGTAGCAGGGGCTGGATAGTCAAGAAGAAGATGCATACAGTTTTTGGCTCAGGAAGTACCAGCATATCGGTCTCAAGCTAAACGATTCACCCTAGTAACGTAACTCACACAAACACACCACTACATATTCTGTCAAAATAACATAGCCAGTAAAAACAAATACTAGTCCCGAAAGGTACGGAAAAGCGCAAGAGGGTATTGCAAGGTGCAGACTACAAGGTGTACTTCGGACCTAGGTATTCTACAACAGTGAACCAATTTCGAATAGCTAGTTTTATGTAGAATGTTGATTGTAGTAGGACGGGAAGCATACTTCGCTTCTTCAAACCTACTTCATTCGTACCAGGCCTAATATCTAATAATAGATTTATATGGGTTTTTTTTCACTAAGGCGAATCTAACATTGAGAGACTCTCTTCGGTTACTTTCGCTTTCATTCATATTCCAATCACCTATGCTAGCCAGCACTAATGTGTTTCGATCTGTACTAAAGAATCCCTCGAAGGTTTTATAATGGCGCTGCAATAAATGAAAGAGAGCGAGACCTGAGAGAATCTCTCAATGTTAGAATCGCCCTAATGAAAAAAAAAACCCCGAGATTTATCAATGGTATTTCAAGCCAAAAATTTAATTTTAATGAACAGGATCGTATTACTATCGGTCGATGTTATTTCTACCTCTTTCTTACACGGAAATGTTAGTCAATATTAATAAAAAGCGGATCTACTCAACAATTTAGTCGACCCAACTTTTACGAAAGTTGTGCTACATTTCCATGAGAAGAAAAGGGAACACTGATACAAATGAAAAAACAAGGGTGTTTTGACTGTGTAGGGTATGATGGTTACCGATAATGGAAATCATAATTTTAAAGTGTCGCTGGTAGTGAATCATTTTTTAAGAACATTGATTTTCATTCGTAAGTTGATTAAACATTTGAGAGCATAGGGTATGTGTCCCTTGACTCAGCCTAATATGCAACAATCAATTAAATTTTTCATTGTAACTCATAAAGTATTTGAGCTGGAAACAAAATTTAACTAGCTATACACTTCCTAAGATATATTTAATAAGCCATCTGGTAGTATGTATCACGAAAAGCTACACAACTCATTTTATAGAGTCAGAAACTTTCAAAGGATATGGATTTAATGTCGGTCTATGGGTACCAAATTGGGTCTAATCATGGATGCTAGTTCGTCCCATTCGATTGATTTTTTATAAAATGCAATCTTCGTACAGGTTTCGTCCTGATTTTCTGATTCAAAGCGTTCCCAGCTGTATTCGCTTTACCCAACAAACAATTTCACAAATCAAACTATACTTAAACTGCTAAGAAACACTTAAGTGATTTTGACATATGATTTAGCGGTCAGTCGACAATCAAAACATTATAATTCACTCTACACAGATTTTGATCCTTTAATTTGTGTTAAGATGAGCCATATGAACAACATTCAACCGGAACTCAGACATTTGTATTGTAAATGTTACCAATAACAACATTTTTATCACGCTTTTCATACAACAGGCCATAGTTGGGAACATAGAAAAAAATATGTCCCTCACATTGGGTCTACCGTTTGCTTGTTAAATCATTGTTATATTACCAATGTGGCCTGTTAGTTTATAACATGTGACTACATTCTGTACATCTTGGCAGCATTATTCGGTTTATAGGTTCAATTTCGGAAAATTTAGGTCATTCGAAGATCGTATAGATAATCTGTTCAGCTTATCCAGTAAAGTCATGGTGTCTAAAAAGTCAAGGAAATCGAAAACTACCCGGAAGTGAACAACTATAAATTGATTAAATATGTGTCAATTGCTTTGAAATAAATCGGTCATGCTGATAGCAATATGATTTTGTTGATTATCGAAGAAATAATGACATATTTGGTACATAGGCCGAATCAAGGAGCTAGGCTAACATTACATCCCGTTACCCTATCTTTTTTTTTTTTTTTTTTGTCAAACCACTCGAGGCAGATATGTAGAAAGTCCGGCTTTAAAGAAAGGTCGCCGGGTATTTTAATTCCTCCTATAGTTACAACAAATTTGAGTCTTGTCTTATAGTACGGTGGGCGATTATTACTAATTTCTCAACTGTGCTGCAATCAATTATGCAGATTTTTTATTTAGTTAACGACTATAATAAACATGCTTCGTACCAAAAATCAACATTATTGGCTGCAAGACAGCCGAGAAATTAGGGTGGCTGTATGGTACAACACACCGTACTGTAAAAATTCGACTCTGTACCTTAAGGGGGGGGTGGGACTACCTACCCAACACTAATGAGACCCCCTTCTACACTGACGGTTATTCCGAGAGTCGAAGTGACGTTTGTCACTTGGTGAAGTGAGAAAAGTCACCTGCAGTGACGTGACTCTCCATTTGATTTACCCAGAGAGTCACGTCACTGCAGGTGACTTTTCTCACTTCATCAAGTGACAAACGTCACTGCGACTCTCGGAATAACCCTCACTACCTTAGAGTCGACGTACGCGCCCCCAATAATGAACTCACACGAACACACTCTCAAATATTCTGTCAAAATAACACAGCAAATCAAAACAAAGGCGCAAATATGTACAACAAGGTGCTGGCGTCAAGGTGTACTTCGGACCAAGGGGTTCTACAACAGTGAACCAATTTCAAATCGCTAGTTGCATATTGATTGTTGATACCGCGCTCAAGGGACACCCAAACAACCTTTGCCCGACCCCAAATCTAATGCCACTTTCTTCCAGGACTATTTCGACCGCAGCTGTTGATATGTGCCGCAATGTCCAACTTTCTTTAGTTCTATCTCCTACCTCTCGTTTCCTTCTCCTTGATCGGCTATTGTCGGTGGCCCCTTTCTTCTCCGCGACGCTTTCACGCACTTCGCACCGTAAACGAAACATTTCGTACCGTAGGCGCCGTAAGCTCTTTAAACTATCGTATGCTATCCGTGCGGTATCGTAACGGAGAATCCGTTCAGTAGGTAGAGATTGGCGGAGCTGAGCTACAAGCCACCCGGCGGGTCATAGGTTGCGGATCATGAACGGCCTTCAGATATGGAGGTTAGATGCGAAAAAAACTGAAATTTTAGTATGTCATCTGATGGACCCTAAAGATCATTTTCCACATGGGAAAATATAAGTCCTAATGTGGGGGCTTAACAATTGCTGGACTCTATTGAGTTTTTTCCAGAATCCCACAAATATTCAACAGCAGTCCTGTTAAAGCGAGTCATCCCGCTATAAGGGTGAAAGTTCCAGGTCTTCACCAATCTGAGCACCTATTCTCCATGTCAGACCGGCTCAAAACGGCGTCTGTTCTCCATGTTAGGGGCGGCCGATCATCATTTTCGTGCCAGCGTGAGACTCTAAACAGAGCTGTGCACGATGCTCCTCCGGCGAGACAGGGGGTTGGTGCAGGCCCTACAAGCCAACCGTAAACAATACTAGTAATGAAGCACGCGATGTAAACTTCACCCCCGTACAAAGTTTGCCATATACAAAACGCTGATAAGACCGGTAGTGCTCTACGAGCATGAGAAAACGGTGTATGGAGGAGATGGATGAACCACGAACTGGCGCAGCTCTATGGCGAACCAGGTGGCGAACACAGCATCCAGAATGTCGATAAAATGGACGGGACAAATTGTAAGAATGTCGGACAACAACCCACAAAAATGGTGTTTGCCTCGAATCCGACCAATACAAGACATAGAGAGCGCAGCGAGCTAGGTGGTTAAATCAAGTGGAGCAAGACCTAGGAAGTGTGGTACTGGAGACCAGCAGCCCTCAACCGAATTTTATGAAGAAATATCGTGACGCGGGTGCGGTCCGAATAGGACGTTGGACCAATGGTCCCTTTACATCACTTCCGCCGATGGTGTTTCCCGCCAAATCATCTGGCGGTGGTAGAGGCAATTGTTGTGGCGGCTGCGTTCTGACCAGTGGGTGGTGGGTATTTACAGTCGCTATTTAGGTTTACCTTGAGTCCCTTTTACTCACATTTGCTACGGAATCTCAAGAATCTCGGACAGACAGACTAACACCACTTACACTCTCTGAGAGGCCTTAAACCAGGAATGGCATCACACAATCTAAGCGGAGTTGGCCTTTTCCATAAAAACTGTCATATGCATCAGACGGTAGAACATTTTACCTGCAACTGTCCGCTATATGAGGGCCCACGCAAGCGCTACGATATTGCTTGCAGCATCAGAGATGCATTGCGTGACGAACCTTCCTCCATAGCAGCCGTGATTTGCTTTCTATAAAACGCTCAACTGTAGGACAGAATATAACCTTCCTAGACCCGGACACCCAAATTTCTCTGGCATGAGATGGTTTAGATATTCCCATCCAACCAACACCCAACTAACGACCAGGGATAGAGAGTGTATCAGTGCTGGGCTCCTCTTTGAAGCCTGCCATCGCAACGGAATCATAAAAGCCCTCGCTACCGGATTATATCTCGTAAAACGAGCAACCTGATACTAGATAACTTCAGTGTAAAAGACATTGCTTCTGACCGCTAGCAATTAGTTTATTAGAGCAGCGAAACTTGATCGTTCTGTTGTTTGAGTGTGCAATTGTGCTTTTGTAAAGAAAGGGATTCCAAGTTCCGTTCGCACCCCAGGTGGATTTATCGTCTTAACGTGTTTAATGAAGGTTGATTGTTTTTCTTTATTTTAGTTCTAAAATCGAATATCACACTGGAATTATTCAACAAAATTGTTTATTGAATAGCAAGTTTTGCAACAGATTTTCTTATATTCAAATGACATACCATAATGTAAGGTAAGAGTAGTTTTAATAAGTTTAATAATTAGTATATGTTACTTCATATAATCTATTGTATATCAATAGGATATTCTCTCCGATCACTTCCGTATGTTCGCGAAAAGATTCGATAGAACAGAAAATAAAAGTTTTAAAATAAAACCGGATGAGTGGCTCGCAATTAGTTGCCAGTTTCATTCAGGTTAAAATAAATCTACCAGTTTCGAAGACACCAGAATTCCATTCTCTTCACCGTCCCAACTCATCGCAGGGCACCAGTCGGTTCTGTTCTGTTCAGGTGTGATCATCAGTCATTTCTAAAAACTGCGAGCAAACTTCTCGACTGCACTCGCCCTTGCTGTTGTAGACAAACTTGTAGTAGTGCCCATCAGCGCATATCACTAGAAAAGGTTTAATATCAGACAAAATCCACTCAATAACATGTTACCTAAAGTTCGAAGTACATACCTATTACTGAATTATTTTCAGTACCGAAAGCGCATATACAAGGTGGCCCTTGAGGAATCGAAAATTTGCAAAACGACCATTGACTGGTGAAGTATTTGGTGAGCAAACTAGTTGATTCCTTGCTCTTTGGTTCATCCAAGTTGAACACATGGATTGTTCCGTGATCGGATGAAACGACAACCGCCGTAGATTGATGATTGAAATTAATGCAGTAGATTTTAGCCTAGCCAGAGAACAGAATGAGGATGATTGTTTGTGATTATGCAAATCAGAGTAAACTTACCTGATTCGAACCTCGTCTTAGTTCTGCCACCTTACTTCCATTGGCTGTGTCAAAGATTCTAATCAATGTGCCTCGGTCGCTTGCCGTGGCTAGCCTCGTCCCCTGCAAATTGAGTGCAATACAGCTGATTGCAGTTTCATGGGCAATAATCTCCTGTGGAGCCTTTTCCGTATTAGCTAGATCTACGATTTGCACGTGACCAGTCCGTCGGCCAGGAAATGCGAGCAACGATTTGTTACTATTTGGACAAAGCACGCAAAGCCCTTGAGGATTTTGACTGGTTTCAAACACGTGCAACTGCGTCGGAGTTTGGGTAAAGGTGTACACTTTGATGATCCCTTCCAGAACGACCACAATGCGATCCCTCCGCAAACGGACACTCTTGACCGGGGCATTAAAATCTAGTGAAATGGCAGGAGCCTTTTTGAGATCATCCCAAACCAGTACCTTGTTCGGTGGATACAAAGGACGAATGCCGCCACCAACCAGTGCCAGATAGTTGCACCGGAAGAGCATCTCTACGTGGGCAACGCCTCCATCGGAGAAGTATTGACGTTCTTTTTCTTTCAACGGGTCGGTGTTATATACTCGGAAGCCATTGTCGGTGGCACACGCGAAGCAGCCTGCGAAAATAAATAAATATTTCATCAATAAACCTCGTCACCGTGGTTAACCTTTCAAACGGTGCATTTTCTAGTGGTCTATACCGTGATAAAAAAGTGCCGTGCAAAATGTTTTACTGTTTTTTTTTTCTATGAAGTAAAACCCAACGATTCAAAAAATATGCTGCAACCGACAACATCGATGGTAATTTGTGGTTGTTTGCTTCTGCTTCCCATTACTCTCATTACTTCGTGGCGTATATGTTCCTGTAAGCAGGCTGCACACTGCATACCGTGTCCCGGAGGTCCCCTTTTGGGTTAGAATGAAAATGTCATCATATAGTTGAAGACTGTTACATAACAACGTCAAAACGCTACGACCCGGACACGGCACTGTGTAATGAGAATCCTGATGCTTTATTTACTCCATTAATCTATTCCCTTCAAGACTTGATGCGGACGAATGCAACAGTGCCGATAGCTATGAATAGAGTTTTGTTCTTTCATTCTTTCGTGGCATTACAAGTCTACGGCTCTTCACGATACGTTTATTTCCTGCTCCGAATTAAGTGTTATCGACTAAACTAAGGAAGGATGGAGTCATGTGCGTTGTCTGAATTTCCTCACACGAATTGCTGTTCAATGAAAGATTTAATTCAAAGATGGAACATAGTTTGTTATTGTTTGCTTTTTTGAGTGCAATTTTAATTTCTATTTTTAACGTATTGCTTCCCGTCAATATTTGTCATGTGTTTTTCATTGACAGTGGTCATAAAAACTTTCCTACTACCACCTTCCCAGGCACAATTTTTCGTGCACAGCGACATCTCACGGCATTTTGTAGAGGCCATACATTGCGTGCAATATTGCATCTAAGCAACAGCTTGTCACCGTCATAGCCATCACCATCAACCTCTGTCGACAGCCTACTGCTATTAACTCACACAGTGTACATCTTAGTCTACTGTAAGCATCTTCACCACCATTCTGGAGCATGGGGAAAAATGGTGCTAATGCAGTCGGCTTACTACCGGCATCGATTCTGTTGTCTGTCGTGGTTACTGTGGTTACGTGTTTCACATGAACTATTCTGGTGTGACACGCGCCCTTATAAACAACCTCACGACGCATTGGAACACCCTGTATTGGATGTGTGAAAATTATGCCGATTTGTTTGAAAACTCCCATCTCCGAGCCATAACGAATCATTCGTATAACAAATCACCCTTGACTTCACTCTGTAATGCAATTGAAAATCTCCAAATGGAAATAGCGAAGATTTCTTCCAAACCTGCATTGACATTGCAATCTCCAGCAATCGTGCCAATAAACGGCTCCGTGGAACGGGCTCAGCGGCACGAACACCTCCTCTGTGTCAATCCAGATCGAAGCAGATTAGTTAAAATGTTGTTGCCTGTCAGGGAAAAGCAAGGTAACAAGTTCTGGCTCTATATGTCACGCATCAGACCTGATGTGATGAATGAGGCAATTTTGGCTATGAAGAAAGCTAATTTAGGAACTGCCGATGATCCTGAGGTGGTAAAACTAGTGGCTAAAGGTACAGACACCAGCAACATGTCCTTCGTTTCTTTCAAAATTGGTCTCGATCCAGCTTTGAAGAGCAATGAACTTGACCCCTCGACATGGCCAGAGGGTATAATGTTCCGGCAGTTCGAGGACTACAGCTCCCAAAAATTTCGGGGACGCTCTGTTGCGAATCCAAGTCTATCGCCAGTGCACTCGCCGTAGCAACGAATTAATTCGGAATCATGTGGAAGTCACCGCCAGCTATTACCGTATATATCCAGGACGCATAGCCTAAAGCACTTTGGGTATCCCTGAGCCACGCGACCAAGTCGCTCTTACAATTAGTTCCTGCCTACGTAGTCGTCCTGGCCCTTCGGTTGTGGCTAGTGATGGGATCTCCCGACAATCTACCTCAGGCAAGTATGCACTGCTACAGCTTCAGCTTTGCTTCACACAATTTTTGTAAGTACCGACATCAGCTTTTTGGATGAATTTGACATCAATTCTTCGCTTCCTTGTGTTGGTGCATCGACTAACTCACTCAAACGTCGCTCATCTGGTCATCAAAGCACGCAGATAACGGAATGCACATCACGAAGCATGATGGAAGCCACTAAGCCAAACGTCACAGTCGAGCAAAGCTGGTCGTCAGCTGATTGTTCAAGCCATCCAAGCCATTCCGTTCCTGTGCTCGGAGCTTCTTTTCAACCTACTCTAAAGGCAATTTAGCATGGTCCAAAAACTGTTGTAACTGACCAGACCGTAGCCAGGATGTATCAACCATTGCTTCCGCTCAAGATCTTTGTAACAAAGGATCCTCCAATGATTTGGTTCTGGTTCGTGGAGATTACAACCATCCCCGCCACGACTATCTTGGACGGTGGATGATGAAGATGATGGGCTTCGCTATGACAACTCTTCTCCACTGCCTACCGCAGTCCACTGCTAACCTGGTCGATGGTTTCGACTTTCTAAATATGTCTCAAGGTAATCAAAATCGCAACTATCTTGATAGAGTGCTTGCTCTGGTGCACTTTTCTTCTGAGAATGTTGTCAAAGTATCAACAGCTGTTGTCCTTTTGCTGACCGTTGATCCGATGATTTATAGGAAGTTACTATTACTGTGCTATTGAGTAAACGGAAGGTGAATGAAGTGCAGATGGAAGACTCAACGTTGAAGTGAGGAATGTACTAAGAACTGAATCAGTAACTGGAAGAACCAATCGGGTGGAAAGCCCGCTGAAAATGATTCTTGAAAACAAAATACTGACCAACAAACCATAGATAACCAAATCAATAGATATCGCGCTATAACAAAATAGTGCACAACGGAGCATCGACACAACTGTTCACAGCCGATGCGCGAAGTAGACTCGCCTCTACAGTCTGTCGTCAATCGCAAACATAAACTTGAGAGTGTGCAAAAGGAACACCCTTAGTAACCATCAGGTTCCTTTAATACGAAAATCTGAAACGAGCGACTATAAGAGAAGGACGTGGAATCTGAGCATGGGCGTATCCTATTTTTCCCATGGAAGCTCACCCACTACACACTTATGTTACAGTATTAAATGCAATGCCTCTTTTGAGTCATATCTGAAAAATGTTAGGAAATCGACGTGATGTATGAGGCATGCTGAATTGGATTACTGAGTGTACAGTAGAGCCATCACATTTCACTATTGGCCAAAGCTGCTCATAATTGTCATCTCAAGGTTGAATGTGTACAGAAGACGCTTTTCTAAGAACGCTTCTAACCAGTACAGCAAGCAGTCTTCTAGATAGCGAAGCTCCTCCAGAAGTTAGCGCAATCAACGCCAGCCCATAGCAACCGGGAACCTAGACATAGGCAACCAACACCATCACACCAGCGCTTTTGCGTTTGCCCCGAAAAATTGAATCACCTTCGACAAGTAGTACAGCCAGCACAGGGACCGATTCGAATCAGACGCCTGCTGCTGAAGCACTTGGAAACTCCGTCGCACAAACGGTACGTCAACAACAACCTGCCGAAGCGTTCTAAAGACGCCGATTTCGAAAAATTTCGTTGACCAGACCTCCATTTTCAAAAGCGGTGTCGGTGCTTTCAGCTAAGGGGGAAAGTGACCCATGCCTGGACTTCGATTCTTACGCGGACCTGGAAAGGTTATTCTTACGCGGACATCCGAGTGAGGCTTCTTTCCCGGGTCGAAGGCAAAACAGCAGAGCCTCCCGGCCCTCTGCAGAACTTGCTCGATGACAATCAACGGCTCTCCAATATCAAGGCGGACACATCCACGATCGAGCGCCAGTCAAGCTCCAAATTATCGTCCAGGCTGTCCAAGAGTAGTAGAGAACCTTTTATTAGCAGCAGTCTTCAAAAACATAAGGTAAGCCGCCTCTTACTCCTTGTTGGCAATGCGGACAGATGCACTTTGTTCGAGATTGTCCATACTTGAACCACTAGTACAAGCAGTGCAACAGGATTTACCACAAGGAAGGCTTTTCTAACCCTCAACCAGTTTCAGCCAAGGAGGATGTGAAGCCAGAGAGGTTGGCTAACAAATCCAGTAAACCACGAGAAGCCAGAGCCAGAGGGGTGATTCACATCGCTGAACGTTCTAGCAAGCGTAAATACGTTTAAACATTCATCACTGGCGTGGCTATCAAGCTGCAGTTGAACAAAACAAGTGACATTACTGTGATCTTGAAGCAAACCTGGAACCACCCTGGGCGACCCTCCGATCAAAAGGCCCACGATACAAACAATCAACGCCTAGGGCAAGTCGTTTCAGTCGTTTTAACGACATCTCTGCGCTAGGAAGATGTTTTGTTATGACGACTGCCAACATCAACCATGTATCCCCTCGACACTGCAACCTAATAACGGCAAAGTCTTTCGACCAGCAAATCCGTGAATTCAGAGCGAGATGTTTTCAACGATTTACTGAAGCATGGCAAGAAAACGAAGGTAAAGCTTTTCTTAAAACCAAATGCAAAGCCTATCTTTTGTCCCAAACGTTCAGCTCCTTTCAACACCATTCCGCTGGTCAGGGCCAAACTCACACGGATGCAAACGTTGGGCGTCATCGAAACTGTCAAATTCACCAAATTAGCTGCTCCTATTGTGGCTAGGCGTAAACAGAACGGCCCAATAGGCTTCCACGTCAAAATCGAGAAGTGCCAAACTGGTTACTTGGGGCATATCGTGGACAAAAAGATCCAGATCCAGAAAAAGTGAAGACCACCGCTGCACTCTCACCACCGACCAACGTCACGGTTGATTCGTGCACAACTTGCACGAATCGGTCATCTGCTGAAGAAGGACGTGAAAAAGCGATTGATTCCGGAATGCAAGAAAGCTTTCGAGCAACGCTGTTGACGCATTATGACCCGAAGCTCCCAATCGTCGTGACAGCGAACGCATCAAACAATGCATCGAGGCAATCATCTTACACCGGTTCCCTGATGCCAAGATGAAGGTCGTGCAACACAACTATTTGCTGGGACGAAACTTCACACTGCTAACCGATCACAAGCCCCTATCTTCGATTCTAGGAAGGGCATTCCACTACATACTACGAACCGACTCCAACGGTGAGTTCTTACGATGCTGAACTACTACTTCGAGATTCAACATGTGTCCATAAATGAATTCGAATGTGCAGACCTGTTGTCCTGGCTGTTCGACCGAACCAACAAACTACAGGAAGAATACTTCATCGCAGCACTCAGCCTTGAGGAAGATCTTAAAAGCAGAGAGGTTTCTGTTTCTTTCGCAGCACTACGGAAGGTTACATCGATGGACGACACACTACAAAGCGTTGCTAAACACTTCCAATAAGGTTGACCCAGCTCCTCCAAGAATCTCTCCGCTGTAGTTCAATCCGACTTCCAAAGACGTGAATCGCTCAGAATGGCGACAGAGTCGACAAAGGATCCTGTAAAAGTTCCATCGAGGCCACCCGCGAATGGTCCGAATGATGGCGATTGCCCGAAGCTTGGTATACTGACCCTGCATTGATAGCGAAATTGAGCGCGCTGCGAAAGCCACGATCAAGCTGCTGAATCAAAGTTTCGAAATATTCGACATTCTAGGTGTAATCTTTTTAGACAACGGTACCTAGTTCTCAAGCCATGAATTCTTGAGTTTCCTCACCAATAAAGGTATCCGGCACATTCGCAACGCTTCGTGCTATCCTTAATCAAATGGCTCAGCCGAACGGTGCGTGGCTCAGCCGAACGGTGCGTGGCTCAGCCGAACGACACCCTGAAGAGAAGCCTTCGGTGTATCCGCTTGGGGGAAGAGACGCTACACGGCGGGTCAATTTGACTCAATTTTGAATCGTTTTTGAATTACTTTCGTCAAAAATTGAGTGACTCATATATAAGTAAATGTAACTGGGATTGACAAGTCGACATATCTAAAACATCGATCTGAGTGAAGTCAGTGTCCTAGATATGTCGACTTGTCAATCCTAGTCACATTTACTCAAATGAGTGACTCCACTTTTGACGAAAGTGAGTCAAAAACGATTCAAAATTGAGTTAAATTGTCCCACCGTGAATCATTGGGTTACTCTATATGGCAAAAGGTCGTTTGGCATAAACTTGTTAAACATAAAGTCATTTGGCATAAGATGTTGGATAATCAATGGTCATTTGGCATAAAGGTCGTTTGTCATAATGACAATTTGGCATACAACAAAGAAAAAATTTAAAACACTACGGTCATTTGGCATAAATATCGGAAAAAGATAGCTGCTTCAGGTTCATTTGGCATAACGAAAATTTGGCATAACTTGGACACTAAAAAGCCAGTTGGCATTATGGCCGTTTGGCATTGATTAGCGAACAGTTTGAGAAAGATTATTTGGAATGAGACTCTGTAAATTTACGTTTCTTCAGAAACCTTTGCCATAATGAGAGTGTGGCATAAGTACTAGAAAATAAAATCAATTTCTATACAGTCCATTCGGCGTTATGGTTGAAGTACATCAATTTTTACTTTAGAAAAAAAAGAAATTATTTAGTGTATCTATTGGTTCATAGAATGAAAAATAATTGAAGAAAATTTGAAAGAACAGCCTATTTAATGAAAAAGGAAGATAACAGTACTCCCCATACTCGTCCATTTGTGACAATTACGTTTCTGTTGACATCGAATGAATTATAATTATATTATGAAGTTTTGCAGCAGCAGATAATTTCTCATGTCCATGCGAAATGCGCTTTATGAACGAATGGTACATATTACGTTATTGCTAGATTTACGGTTAGGCATGAAGAGCAAGTAGTACTTGCATACGCATCCGCAAGTGGAAAGTTGTCGCATCGGCTTTGAATTTGACAAGATGTAAGTTTGAAAACGCAAGCGGAGGGCATTTTGAAGTCGGTAGTACTCTGCATCAGGCTCACTACTTACACCGGCTGTTATGTTGGAACAATACAAATATAAAATCAGATACTAATTCAAAGTTAGCTCTTACATCAACTTAGTAAAAACAAATCTATTTATTCAAGGTGTTCTCATTGCAGAGCTAGCGGTTTTTGGTTAATCGAAACCGGTTTATTAAGATTTAAAATTTAGGTTGGAAATCTCATCGTGGAAATATTCGTTTCGTTGAACTAAAGTTAATATTTTTATTTTCCTTTAATCATCTATCCTCGACATTCAAAACGACGAATCTGAGTTTGTTAACAATGAGGGGAATAAAGATTCAAATGTAAATTTCTGCAAACTCTCAGCCCACCCACGAAAACTATAGTATCATCATCATGTTAGGGAAAGTGCGTTTCAAGAATTTAACGTTTGAATCTTCCCAGGTAACTAATAGGCATTGACATATGCAGTAAATCAACTACCTAAATCTGCATTTCAGATGCCACAAGCATTATATTAGCATTATATCAGCATCTTGAATGCTATCTGTTGTAAACTTGCATTTCAAATGCTGTTTAAAAGCTTGTAGCCTGTAACAAGCATTCCGAATGCAAAATAGCATTAATGAAGCATTATCATGGCATTGCAGTAAAGCAGCCGTATTTTAAGCCAAGTGCGGCATTTCTGTTGCATTTAAGGTGACTTGATAGGTTGCCGTAAAGATGCTCTGGAACTGCTAATTGGTTACCTGGGTTTCTTCCCCCCTTTTTTTTTACAAATTCGATACGTTGTTTAGAATAAGTTGTCGAGTATGATATTTTCAAAAGGAACTATGTACGCCCAATGAAACTCTGGAGAACCAATTCATTTTAAGTGCTTGATGATTTTATGCAAAAAATAAAATAAACATCGTTTGCTCGAAAAAAGCGGTTCATATCTTATTTGGCGAGAAATGTTTTAAGTTAATAGATAAAAATGCATCCAAAGGATACTAATAAATTCCGTGGTTCCAAAACTGGTTCTCCTCCAGCTCGAAATTACCTCCTGATTGGAAATTTAATGCGAAGTATAATATGATAGCATCATATTCAGATTAGAACATAGTGAATCATAGGTACCAGGCACAACACATAGGGAGGAACAGGGGAGTAAAATATGACGCCACAGACGGCAGTCCTGCTACGCTTACTTACCCTGGTCCTGATTGAAGCCCGCATACAGCAGTCCGTTCCCATATGGGTTGCTATCCATCAGATTCATTGTCCGCGTCTTATCGAGGTACCGGTGGATAGCAAATTGAAGAGCTCTTCTGGCAGAAAATCTGCCTACGCAAACAAAATATTATTGGAACAGGTACAGATCGGCGATGCTTATCATCCTCACCACCACCGCCGTTGACGTCGTTTCGTTATTTAGGGCGGTGGAGTAGACAGTTTTATTACGTTTGTCTATAATTATTGTATTTTCGATACATTCACTCGCGTTTGTGATGATCCACCTTTAGCTCAAGTGGCGACAACAATAAAATAAATCCGTATTTTTATTTTTATTCTCGCTCTATGAAAAAATAATCAAGAACTGAACTGGCGTTTCATGATGATGATGATGATGATGTTTGTGGACTGCATATCGCAACACAAGAGAAAGTACTGTCATGCTTACTCTTTTATCCATATAGAATGCAGTTGTAATAAGACATGTTATCTCGCTTTTACTTTACACTGCATCAAAAATGCAATCAAGCTGTTAAAACTAACAGGGCTGTGCTATACACACCGGCACAAACAGTAAAGCGCTATCCACAATGATAGCGACACTGCGGCATTGCGGCAAACGTTTATTTTTCAAAAAGTTAAACCTGGATTAGAATAACAATTCAATTACAACACAACAATATAAAATAACATTAAAATCTTAGTTCTGATCAGGAATATTATTGTTCATGAATCAGATATATGAAAAATGCATGTTGTCATCACAATAGATTTACCGCAGACCGAATGGCATGCAGAGCATTCTACGTGTGTCGTATTGAAAATACTTCCGGATTTAACTCGATTTACAGAGTATTCACAAACATTCTTGAGAATTTAGAGTAATCAAAAGTATTTTAGCGGGCTCAAAGTAACCAAAAGTATTTGAAAAACATTTTAGCTACTCAAAGAGTATTTGAAATCATGTAAAGTTCTGAAAAGTATTTCATGAGTATTGGCTTTTAGGCGCTAAACATGAATTGCTCGAGATATGCTCGATTGGCTCCGCCAACTGACAGTTCAAATTGGCTCCCGTTGTTGTATCCGCCAGACTATGAATCTAGTGATTATAGGAGTAAGTCACTCTGCAACGTTGTGTTTGTGTTTCAGTGTGTCGGAAAGTGTTCCGAGGCGTATGAAGGTGGTTCTGTGTTTCAACATATCTGGCAATACTACAATTCTTAATTTTTGCTTTTTGGCAACCATGGATTTTCCGACGTTTAATTAACGCAAACTATCGCATCATCTGTATCTCATCAGTACAAGCGAGAGATAAACAAAACAGTGAGAAAACAAACAATCGATTCGTGTAAGTGGTGCCAGATATGAAGTTATCTTGCAGGAGGTGGCAAATGTTAGAGTCCCTAATTTGTTTGAAGTGTGTCGGAGTGTGTTTTTCAGGGTGTTACCACATGGTGGCCCAGTGACTTGCCCCATGCCCCACGACTTGCCCCATGCCCCACGTTGAAGTCAACTTAATATTTTTTTAGAAAAATAGCTATCTTTTGGTCTCTCATTGAAAATAACAAATGGGTCTTTAGTATGCAATATTTTGATTTTAAAAGTATTCATTTTTTGACAGCTTCTAATGCTATCAAAAAATGGGTACATTTTTACCCATTAATACTATCAAAAAATGGGTACATTTTTACCCATTAATGGGTACTGGCCGGCTACAGTGTTCAGGATGTGGCGAGTGTGTTTGAAGTGAGTCGGAGTGTGTTTTCCAAGGTGTTACCACACGCTGGCTGAGTGCCTTGCCCCCCTGGTGGCATCTAATTGCACGTCAAAACATCGTGTCAATGTCGGGTGGAGTGGGCACTTCGACTAAGTCTAGGATTTGACAAGAAAGCTAACTTCAATCGAAAATGTGTGCTTTTTGGCAACTATGCACGACTTATACATTCAATAC